>LKNJ01001513.1:0-19497 GCA_002120245.1 Maccullochella peelii | reverse complement strand
TTAGCTATTAGCTAACCCCATTAAATCGTTCTTATGTCCATTACAGTTGACATTCATAAAAGGGCTATTATTTTTCCTAACAAAAAGTTTAACTGAACTCTGACCCCAATTTATAATTCCTGACATGTTCATAAACAAGAAAATATATGATTACCATAGGTAAAAAAACGATATCTTAACAATATTTGACTTACCTTTTCTCTTTTCCTGGCATGTGCGTTTTCCTGCAGACTCCATTTTGTCTCAGAAAAAAAACAAAGTTCCCCTCATTCCACCCAGTCACATGAGATATCATTGGAAATGCCAGGATGTCCTCTATTTAGCACACCAGGACTCAAATGAGTCAAAAGATATAGACCAAAAACAAATGTCCACTACAGAGGACATAAATGAATAGGCTGGGTCTCAGGAGGTTAAGGCCGCTACTGTTTTGATTCACTCTCACAGCTCTCATCATGTCATGTTGTTTCAGGACCGACAGGCAGCTGTACTCAATGTACCACTGTACACTACCTGCCCAGCACCACACACGCAAAGTTAGCGACTAGCTAGAGAACATAGTGCAGCATTTAACAGCTAAAGATATGATATTTCTCTTGGGTAAAAGGAGAGTGAATGCTGGACTTACATTCATCAGGTGGACAGAAACACGACTCCAAATGAATGATAATGTTGCACGGTAACTGCTGGATGTGTGAATAAGCAACTGTTCACTATATCAACTTAAAAAGTGAGGATATGTCAATGTTCGGGTCACAACTTGTTTCCACTGCCCCCAAGTGGCCAAAAAGAAATCAGTTATTGTTGTTGTGTGGTAATAACACAATAACAAAGATAATAAATGACAAGTTTTTTCTTTATTTTATCATATTATTGTGAATATTGTCATCACAAAAATAGGAAATTGTAAAAGGCATTTGTCACTATTTTCTTGACATTTTACAGACAAAACAATTAATGGAGAAAATAATCGTCAGATTAATCGATGGTAAAAATAATTGTTAGTTCATGATATTATTTTAAGGCAATATCACCCGTCTGTAGTAAGAGGACAGAGGGTGTCATATATTGTATACAGCCCTCTGAGATACATTTGTGGTTTTGGGCTTCATGACTTGACTGGAACTGATGTGGTCAAATTATAATCGTCACAATATTAGCTGCTGTTTGGGTGACAATATTTTAGACTGCACAAAGAGAACGTCGCCGGTTTCTCCTGCTAGAAAAAGAAAAACACAGCATTTTTAACAATGTCAAAGCTCCTTTAAATTTAACTATGTGTCTTTGTTTAGTTTGACATTGTACAGAACCTCAGTTGTGTTTTTCTTGTTTTCTGTTTTTTTGTGTTGCGCTGTTTTATGTATGGCTGTTGAACTTGGTTAAAACAAATAATAAAAACTGTAAATCAAACAATAAAATAAAGACTAAACACAGTGTGAAGACAGGGACAGCCTGGCTATAAAGATACAGTAGCTTCATGTATCAGACCACCTGCTCCACTCACTTGTCTTTTATGGGCAAATGGAGACTAAGCATGTTCCCTCTTCTAAAATATCTATAACTTCTATTGTCGAGGGTTATATTTAGAGAGAACGTCGAGCCAGAATCTCCAGCGGCATTCAGCCAATCACAGAAAATCACTTCTGCCACTCACTTATGACAAGAGCCGTTTTAGCTCTATCCTACTGTAATATGTGAGTTTTTAAGTGCTGGCTCTTATGGTTGCAGATGGCCAACGGGCAGGGGAGACCGCACTGCCGGCCAAGGACAAAGCTACTGTATAGCAATGAATCTGCTGCTCGCCATTCACCACAGATGTCGGGATTGCACACGCTCGGTTTGCAAGAGAAACTTTGAAACACAACTAAATGCAACAGCAAATGCAACGGAGAGCAGATGCCGCACATCCAGTTTTGAATTTCTATGGAGTACTTTACAGCAGAACAGCAATTATTCTCCCCGTCTCTTTGTGTCTGAAGGGCGAAGGCAGGGGAGGAATCTAGCTGTTGAGAAAAACATCGACCAGAGAAAATCCATTTCAATTTGCCAAATGCCAGTGCAGGATTACTGACATTTAGCAACTGATATTTTCCCTGAAACTCAATAGTATCCCTCCATAACGCCATAATAGAGCCTCATCTCATTGGTAGTGATTACACACAGCATGACTGCTCACACAGTGAAATGTAAGTATATACATCACCAATGCAATACATCTGAGAATCTGAAAGGATTAGACCGACAGACAGATGCAGTACATCATCTGCAGGACGGGGGAACAAACAGCGTTGCCAATTTCCTTCCCCACTTGACTAAACAGACGTCTGGCCTCTGCAGAGATTTTCCTAAAGGTGTTATTTGTTTTTGTTTGTAATGTGTCTGACGAGGAAACGACTCCTCAAGGCTGCCGGAGACAGAAAGTAGCACTGCACGCTGAAATTTCAAGTGGCTCAGCAATAAAAGGGATTTGTCCTTTTTGGAGCTCAGAGGGATGATGATGACTAAAGATACCTTGAGTTAACAAATGCAGTGTTGTAACTGGCAAGGTTATCTGCGTCTTCTTCGACTACTTAAACTTGTGAGAGATGCTTTTACAACTAAAACGTCACTCAGTGCTTTCATCCAACAGAAGAGGAAAAAGAGGAAGAAGTGGACACATTATAAATTCTCATTTTGGCCTAGAGCTGAAAGAATTAGTCCATTAACCGATTATTCTCTCTTATGTGATGGTTAATTGAACGTTTTCAGGTTTTGGACTGTTGGTTGGAAAAAACAAGACATTGAAAGATGGAAGGAAATTGTGATCTGTGTTGTTTTTTACTATTTTCTGACATTTCATAGGCCGAGCGATTAATCGATTATTTAATAATGAATTTAATCATTAGCTGCAGGGACACTCCGGCTTTCCATAAAGTTGGGGGAGTTGCAAGAGACAGATTTTAAAAAAAGAGAATGGTCAAAAACCTCACTTTTAGTACCTAGTATGAGACAAGCTCTAAAAATGTTTGATAGCACAGCCCGACCGATACTGGATTTTTGAGGCCAATACTGATAATTGGGAGTTTAAAAATCAGATTACGATATTGGCCAATACTAAGCGTGACTTTTTACAGTGTAAAAATCAACGTGTCAGTGATCTCTGGTGGACAAACTACGTAATGGAGACATTGTAAATTACTTCAAACCTAGCTTGGCATTTCTATACTGCAGTTTCTTACTGCAGTACTACTCCCCATGTTGACTACACTGATCTCCACGTGTAAAATCGCCACCTATTTTGATACTACGTCGTTTTTCAAGCAAAAATGCGAAACATTTGCTGGTTCCAGCTTCTCAAATGTGAAGATTTTCTGCTTTTTTTGGTCATATTTGATACTAAATTTAATATCTTTGGGTTTTAGACTGTTCAGAGAAACAGTGATTTTTTTTTCAAAATGATAAATCAACTAATTAAGAAAATAACCGTCAGACTAATTGCTAATGAACATAATTGTTAGTTGCACCGTCTACTGGACTAATGATTAATGGTGATTCCCAGTACATGAACCAAAAACCTTTTCTAAACGTCTGTCAGGATGAGGTTACATGGCAGTCAGTGCCAAACATAAGACAGATGTGGAGGAATTCGCCCTTATCTTCCTGAGCTGCAGAACAAATAGGACATATTAGGTCGGATAAAGGATATGTTGCATTTAAGACGTATTTTTAAGTCATGACCCTCTCTGAAAATTTATGGAGTTTTTATTGACGGAGAGAAAATCTGAGTCAACTAAATCCTCTTTGTTCAAAGCGACATTTCTCTGAGATTTTCTAACTACAAAAACATTCAAATCTTTGTCAAATTTGCCAGAGCAGCTTTTTGTTTTTCATTAATCCTCTTAGGTTGAGAATGTTCTCCCAGAGCTTGAACAACAGCTTCATGAAACGGGCACACAATAAACAAACCAGCCAGGTGAATCGAAGGCCACCAAACAGCCCCACTATGTGGCACACGCAGGTGTTCATGCTGAAAAATAACAATAAAGTTTGCAGTCTATTCTGTCAAAGCCTCTGTGGTGCTGCTGCAAAAATGAGGGATGGGAGAGTGTGGCATTCAATATGTGTGTAGGGGGGGTTAAGGTTGGGGAGGTGGTAGCAGTGACAGAGTCAACAACAAAAACAAAAACAGCTGCAGACACCTGCAGTATTCAGGGAGATCAATAAGAAGCCAAAATACAAATCTGGGCCGACAAAACAATCCCAATCACAAAACTACCCGTGAAACCTCAAACACGACAAACAGCAGCGCAGGTTGCTCACAAAACAACAGCGGGACCCGTGAGCAGATGCAACATTACCCAGAGTACGCTGTGGCATTTTGAACCGCTGCCCACTTCCTTTTTTCATAATGACAGAATGTTCCAGGGCACAGGCGAGCATAAAAGCAGACGGGAAAATTACGTTTCATGAAAAAAAAAACTGACGGCACTTTATTTAATGCCCTCACTTAACCGCCAGCCTCTATTTGTGTCTGTCAACCTCTTCAGCTCACCGAGGCAATCAGCCTCCCGGTGCTGGCGCCCAGACCAACGCGCTTCCACTGGGGATAATAACAGTGGCACTGAAACCTTTTATTAGCTGGCTTGGTCAAGAGCCCGCAGGAAGGGGCCTATACTATGACCAGACCTGGCTCCCACTGAGCACATCATTGACTCTTCATAGCACAACCTGACACGTCAATAAGAGAGAAAGAGAGGAGACTGAATCAAAGCCAGGATATTCGTCAATGATATCCAATGTTGTCCGCAATTATGCAATAGGATGAAAATAAATCCTAACATGTCAAGGCAATAAATCAAGCTAAAAAGCCGGTCTGGAGGGAGCGGGCGTGGCACAGTTGGACAACTACTAATGCAATTACAAGGATTTTCTGCTTGCTCAGAGGCTCGGTTCAAGGGCGGAGCGCAGAACGCTCAAGGCGCACTGCACAAACTCTGCCATTCCTCAGGGTAAAAGCCGAGCCTGATCCTGCCACCTCACTGTCTGGAAAAGCTGTTGAGAAAATACAGACAGGATTACAGCAGCGTGGCTCTGAGATCAGGGGTACTCTGCACTTCTGATGGGTCCAGCTTGGATCAAACTGAGCTGTACCGGTCTGGATTCTTGCATTTTGTGGGGCAAGAATTCATTTGTGACCTCTGATTGTGTACTGCTTTCTAGAACAGGATTTCAGAAAACTATGATACTAAATTTATTCTTCCAAGCAAGGATTTGACTTACACAAGCAGCAGCGAAATGGCCAGAGTCAGGTACAAACTGGTAGCTAAACAGGATTCAGTGTTTCAGAAAAGCAAACACTTGAACCCTTCATTCTCATTCCTCCTGCTTTGACTCTGCACGGCTCCTTTTCGTGTCATCTGGACAGCACTTCTAAGCTACATCCAAGTCCATGGAGAGCATAACTCCTTATCAAACATGGCCTCTGCTGATCCGTCTCTTGTGGAGCTTTGGCTCGCCCACCCGTGCCAATAGGCAGTTAGGCCTTGCCAAGAATACAATGTGCAGGGGGGGGCTTGCCAAATGTAATCCAGCAATGGTGCAACACGCTCAAATGAATCCAACTGGCCGGGAGCTGTATGACTCTGTAAGTTCATGTTAGGAAATTAAAAGAAACTGAGGGCAAAAATGTTCCTAAAAGTTGATCAAATTGCACAGAAATGTGTGATTAAGAGTGCTGAGACACCGAAATCTAAATCTAAATAATCAACAGATTAATTAATGGTTAAAATATGTGATAGTTTTGAATACGAGCTGAAAGGATTGGCAAATATTTGGATTGATCGGTTATTCGTTGAAATGCCAAATAATTAGCTTCTCAAAGGTGAAGATTTGCTGATTTTCTCTGTTTTATATCTTTATAAACTGAATATCTTTGGAGGTTTTGGACTTTTGACATTTGAAGACGTCACTTTGATCTGTGGGAAATTATAACTCTTTGTTTAATCATTTTCTGATGGTTAATAGCAGTGGTGCAATGTAACGAAGTACATTTACTCTGTACTTCAGTACAATTTTGAGGTACTTGTACTTTTTTTACTTGTACATTACATTTTTATGCTATTTTATGCTTCACTACATTTTGGAGGCAAATATTGAAATATTAACTTTTTACTCTACAGCATTTATTTGAAAACATTAGTTACTTTGCAGATTTAGATTAGTGATACAAAATATAAATCGACTAATAAATTAGGATGTATTATTATAGGTTAAGCTACCCAGCAGTACATAAAGTAATTCAAATGAGCTCCACCTTTACCAGCTGCAACATTAAAGCACACATTAATGCATCAATAATTATAATCCAATAATATAATATGTATGATTCTGAAATGGGTCATTCTGCATAATGAGTACTTTTACTTTTGGTACTTTATGTATATTTTAATGATTATGCAGTTTTACTTAAGTACGGTTTTGAATACAGGACTTTTACTTGTAACAGAGTATTTTCACAGTGTGGTTCTGCTACTTTTACATATGTCTGACTACTTCTTTCACCATTATAGACCAAACGATTAATCGGTTAATCAAGAAAATAACCATCAGATTAATCAACAGTGAAAATAATGATTAGTTGCAGCTCTCACGGTTTTTAAATTGCACCAATAAAAATTCCCTACTCTACTATAAGGCAAACAACACACACATATCTCTGGTTATCTCAGCACTAACAGGTGGTTCACACTACGTCACACCTCACACAGACTAAGCAACCGTTGGTCATTCCTTCATACATACACAATGTGAGGTCCATCTGGTATTTGTCATTTCCTCGCAGCAGTAAGTTGGCAGATCACCTCCTGGATCATGTTCCAACTCAAAACTCCAGAGTTCGTCCAGGGAACCATCAGGGCCGGATGATGCCATCTGACCACCAACGATCTGCCGTCTTGGCAGCTCTGACTCTGACTCACAGATTGTACTGATGGCACTCGGTCAGTCACTCCGTCTTTATCTACGAGTGCACAAATGGAGCGACGCCTTCGAGCTAGTTCAGGCAGTCAACTTGAGCTGCACTGCTGTACCCACGTGACAAACCTCACTCTCCACAACCATCTACCAAACATCCTCCCAATTTGGCGGTCTATTTAAACTGCAAAATTTCCCATCTCTCCCTCTGCCTGTCAATGCCCCTGCTGCCCTGCATCAGTACTGCTGCCTGTTCTTTCAGCCCCAGCATCCACCTGCAGGCTCCGGCTAGAGGGGTTTAAGATATTTGCTCATGAGGTCGGAGCCTAGATGCCAAACTCTAACTATGTTCTGCTGCTGTAATAAACATTTCAAACGTGAGTTGTCTGACTGAACTCACGCAAGGTGTTAAGAAGCCTGTCTTAATCCTAAAATGGTGTGTGACCCTTTAATCCCTTAAGAACCCGCTGGCCGAGTGGACGTGTGTGTGTGTGTGTGTGTGTGTGTGTGTGTGTGTGTGTGTGTGTGTGTGCTGTAGACAGGTCAGACAGGTGCAGGTAAAAACAAACACTGATTATCTGCAAATGATCCCTCCTAAGAAGACCACCAAGATAAACACGGATATTAATACAAGAACCAGAGGAACATGCTGCTGAAAGAAAATTAAACAAGAATTCAAGATCAGAAGATCATTTAGACGCAGCTTGAGATGATTTATGAAAGATGAAAAAATGCACAGCTGATATAAAAAGTGTAATTTTTCTTAACTATGGTATTAAAATGTCTTAGTAAAGACAGAATACTGCAGACTCCAAACTAGAGCTGAAACAATTCATTGATGAATCAATTTGTCGATATATATATATAAACACACACACACACACACACACACACACACACACATTACTTAATTGTTTTCTCAATTGCGTTGTGCTGACAAATGTAATGGCTCCAGCAATTAAAGTATCAAACTGGACACATGTCACCATTTAGTACCAAGATTAACTTACAGTATCTGTTTTTTATCCAATACAAGGAAGTTGAAAGTCAAATCTTGAAGGGAAGCTCTGGTATTTTTAAACCTGGGCTCTATTTTTGACAAATATTTGGGTTTTAATGACTAATACTTACAAGCACTTTTAGGAGATGAAGGATTACGTTGCAGCCATTGCAGCCTGCTTGTGGATGCCGGCGGAGGCAATCAACTGGTACCAATTCCAAAACTTTTGGTAAGTTAGACTCCCAAATTGGTAAAAAAAAAAAACATAGGGCCCAGGGTTAAAAATACCAGAATTTCCCTTTAAGTAAAGACTGGGACTGTGCTCTTTTGAAAGTTGAGATTCCAAGTCAATGAGGGCCCAGAAATCTTCGATTTTTAAATGAAAATGTAGCTAAATGTTCTACAGTATCGATTACAATGTGTTTGCACTTTCTTCTGATGTCTGGAAGAACAAAGGCGGATTAATAACTGCACTTAATTCTTTTCTACTTGAACACTTGCTCGGTCCTCTTGTTTTAGGGTAATTAAAGTACAAAACTTCAACCTTGACAGAAAGCTCCCTTGTGAAATGCATGTACAGTAATAATAGGGGTTATGGCCCAGAGGTTCTTTGTGAGTGACATGTAATTTTATGCCACTGACCGTGACTGCAATTACAGAATGGAACTTAATTTGTAGGCTGCCATATCACCTCTCTTTCATTAAACTCTGACTGTCTTTTCTTTGTGTTTTGTCCAAATGGGGGTGAAGAGGGAACAGACACAAAAAAAATAAAACACAGCCAAGGAAAGGACCAGCGCTGGCAGCAGAGTTCAAGCACCCTGAACTGGCAGAGTGGCACATGATTAAACCACCCAGGATTAGAGACTACCTGAACAACACGACCGACGACGCGTAGTGAGATCAAGTAAAGCCTTAAGTCTTCCCAGATGTTGATAAGATTTCTTGTGTGAGCTCAGCCCGCTGGCCCAGTTACTACAGCTACGACTGCTGCAGTGTGGATTAATGCCAGATCTGGAGGGAGGTTATCACCCTTGGTTACCACTGTGAATAAGCTAACCTTGCACTAGCTTCTGCAGCAGTGTGTGAGTGTGTGTGTGTGTGTGTGTGTGTGTGCGCGTGTGTGCGTGTGTGTTTGCACAACAGATGTAGGTTACATTACCATGATAAAGAAGCCACACGCTTAATGGTACCCTGTTGGCTCAAAAGGGTTTTAGAGAACGGATGGCGAACAAGACAAAGACTTTCTTTTAGGTCATTCAGTCAGTTAAAGTCAAACTGAAGTTTGCATTATCTTAAGAAAATGTGAATTATTATGATAATACAGCTATTGTGCATATTTTTCCATCTTTCAAAACAATATAAAAAAGTTTTTTGGACATATTTTGTGGAAACTGTGTCTAACTGTGTCTAACTGTGTCACACTGCGTAGCCTCGAGGCCACGCCTCCTACAGTCGCTGTTTCCTCACTTGTTGTATGTATTAAATATGCTGGGAGAGATGGTTCTAGCTGAAATTGCGGGTGCAGTTACACTTTAACTTAAGCTACTTTTGCAGTGTATTTGAAACGGTTCCTTAACAAGTGAAACCAGGTGCAAACAAGCTGTGTATACCTCATTTTAAATTAGCTTTACACTGATACGATATATGTTGCAGTAACCTAATATCAGCCTATTTATCAGTCTAGCTCTACTAAAAATGGTGGTTAACTGGAATTCAAGTTTTATTATGAACTATTTTTTGTGTGTGCCCATACAGTCGGAACCAACCACAACGAATGTAGGGTGCACTATCAGGACGGAAAAATAAATAGAACTTAAGTTTTTGGTACTAAGAATTTTGACCAGTACTTCTTAGCAAATATTAATTCTAATTTCAGTTTGACTGTAAGTATTAATACTGTAGTTCAATTTTTACATTTCACATAAAACTTTATGGTTTTGTTGTATAATGAATAATATAATGAATTTCGGATGGATTTTCATTCTGCATTCTACAGGAAAGAAAATGAATTTTTTTAAGTTTTCCTTCAGCACCCTGTGCAGCCAGATTGCAAACTTTAAAACAAAGTATCCCCAAAGATCTCATGTAAACTTCACACTCAGGAAGGAAAACAGATAAGAGGAGACAATGGCACAAAAGGAAATCTGAGCATGGATTTGATAAAACTTTGAATATAAACCGGAGTCTCAGCCTCATTCAGCATCCTGCCGGTGCCCTCGTGTGCTTTCTCTAAAACTGTGGCGGGGCACTTTTTATAAGCCTGCCGTCTGCTGTAACACAATCACATGGGACAAGGGGGACACAGAGAAGTGCCATTCATCCCTGAAACTCTTAAGAACTGGGACACTCGCTGCATTCCCCATAGCTGTTACAACACCTCTCCACACACACAAATGACTGTGTGTTTGTGTGCGCATGCATTCATTAATTTGAAATCTCCTTTCTGTGTGTGTTTGTGTGCTTTCTGCATGTGTGTACCCGCCTGGACCCGTCACAGACACTTGCTTGCTGGCCTTGTTCTGTCATATGCAGTTAGGAGTAACAGCAGCATCACCATCGTTGGATGAGACGTGATGGAGAGCTCATCCCGAACTGTTATGATGGAAGACAACAGCCGCAGCCTTTCCCAGCTCAAGCACCGTTCTTCACGGATGAACTCACTCCAATTAAAACACAAGCTAACAAAGGGGGAACACTGCACGTCAGAGCTCTATCTGCAGGCCTCCCTCACCAATAATAAACACGAACTAAGTAGCAGACTGCGAGTTAAACAGCCCTCGGTGTCATGAACTATACTAGGGCAAGGTGTCGGGTTAAGAAATGCATCCTCTCATGCACCTGAACACACCATCAGACACACACTGTGCATACTGTTGGACTATGTAGATTCAGACAGTTCAGTCGGCTGATAAAAAAATAACATGTTTTCCATGTTAAAGTCTCTCTCTCTCTGTGAATGCACACATTACAAACTGTCCTTGTGATTGAGATTTGATCAAAAATCACCAATACAGGTTTGTGAAATAGCGTCCCGATGCCAAAAATTAACTAAGAGATTTTAGCATATTTCTAAAAACATACGACATTTGTAATTTTTGTTGTTTCTACACTTTGTTCATTCTATAGCCTGACATAAACAACACATTCTGCTTTTTACATACACACACAACACAGCATAACCCAGTGGTTCCCAGTCTTTTTTTGTAAAAGGTTGGATAGTTTTACCTCTTTAGACCTCAACAATCACGCTTTGAAAGAAAAATAACTCTTTGGTGGAAGTGTTCAAAACTTTAAAACAAATGCAATCTGTGTCAAGGGGACACAAGTAGACACTGAATCATTTTAAGGCATAAGCCACTATTTTTGATGAGGACCCCGTAATTAAAAAGTCAAAATATTGCAAAAAACACTGTAACACTTGGCTGAGGTGGAAAAGTTGGGGTATCGATAAAATCAACTTACGACAAAGTGCAACGGAAACAGACTTAATTTGCATATTCTTTTGCTGATTTTCTGGAAATGTGTTTAAAATTGCCGCTACATTTGGATGCTAACTTGGCTAATGACAATGTGGGAAAATGGTTAAAAAAAAAATGTTTTAAAAAACACTGTCTTGATAGTGATTTGTGGGATAACAAGAAGAAAAAGAACCAGCAGTTTTCAAAGGACCAAATTTAAAACAAATATTGGGAAAGACTGAAAAAAGAGCGGGGATAAGCTGAGTAGATACAGAAACAGGTTTTCACATACAAGGAATTTACCTTGGTGTTGTGGTCAATAACAGTCAAAATATACAAAAACAAGTACTGCAAAAGTCAAGCAATCACTTTTGCGGTGCTTGTTTTTTCTTTTCTCTTACATTAGGACATTAGTTCATCTATGCCACAATCCATCATCACTTCATCCATCTATCATCCTCTGCACCCGTTTATTGCTAAGAGTCACGGAGGGCTACTTCAGCAGAAAAGCAGGGAAACACCATGAACAGCAATCTACCGTATGTATTATAAACATACAACAAGAACAGTGTGGCCATATGTTGCCATTTTGCTCAGAAACTGCTGCATATGCACTTGTATATGTCTAATATCACAGTCCAAGCAAGAAGTTGATTAAATAAACTGAGAAGTTGACTATAAAGTAAAGTGTATTTACAAGACGTTGACAGGTTTGCTGTGTTTGCATTTGTATCGTGGGATTTTTTATCTATCAGTTGTACAGGATGCATCTACCTAATAGCCAATAACAACATCAGACTAACGTTCAGCTACTTTTCAACTGACAAGAAACAAGCACACTGGCGTCATTTAATTCAAAGTTACAGCTCATTTACTTCTGTCCACTCCTCGTTTACATTTCCTTCAATCACTCTGCAATTTGTACCGTGTAATTACATTTTCCTTTTTTATTAAAATATAACGGCGTCAAATCTAGAGTGAAATTAACTCCTGTCTCAGGACAACAAAACAGCCCAAACGAGTTTGTAAAGACTCTCACTTCTTCCTGTGGGTGTTGGGAGGATTAACAGGAACCAAAGTGCCTTTAAATGAATGAAAACTTTGGCACAATAAAATAAGGATAAGTCTGACAAACCAAACTAAGACTGTATGTTAACTGGGACTGTGTGTAAAATAAACATGTGGATTCTTCTGAAGAAATGATGCTCGATATCTTCAACTACACTGACAGGATGAATGGAGAGGAGAACAATCTATTTACTGTATTAAAACCTCAACTACCACCACATCACATGCTATTGTTCTATAATTTATTGTCCAAATGTGTGATTCCAAGCGAGCTAAAGTGTTATTTTACACTTTAAAAGACTTTGGTGATACACAAGTGGCGCACAGCCCATTTCTTTGAACGTTTTTTTGCGTAGAGTTGGCATATCATGATATTTCAACACCTGTGCCAACACAATACATGAGTTTCAGTACCAAACAAAGCTGAAACAATTAGTCGACTAATAGATTAGTTGATCGAAAAAATTATCGGCAACTATTTTGATTTTGATAATCGTTTCAGTCATTTTTCAAGCAAGAATGCCAAATATTTCCTGGTTCCAGCTTCTCATTTGTAAGGTTTTGCTACTTTTCTTTGCCTCGGGTTTAAAGAACATGTGACTGGCCTTTTTTCACCATTTTGTTTTTTACAGTTTATAGACCACACAATAGACACTTTTCACAGCAGACAGAAAAGCACAGGTGGAATTAACTACATTAATGATGGCTGCATTCCATTTAGGTGAGCCAGTTCCAGGGCTCTCGTGTTGTGCACGGTGACTCACTGACATGGCTTACTGGGACACTTAATGGAATAGAGCCATCATTAATGTTGTTACTTACACCTGTGGCTTTTCCTGCTTTGACAAGTAAAAATGTCTGCCGTGAAAAGGGTCTATTGATCGATTATTTGAGAAAATAACTGGCAGATTGTGCCAAACGTATACTTTTTCCAATGCCTCATATTAAAGAATATAAAACAGTTTTTCTACAAAACCCTTTTCATAAAATCAGTGTTTAATTTTGTTGAAACACAAAGCAGCTGCACAAGAACTTTGCCTGAATAAGATACAGTTGACGTTTTTGCAAAATGATCATATAAATCAGGAAATATCTGATCCAAGAATAAATAAACAAGACTAAGAATCTGACCAAGCCTTCAATGCCCATGTTTGGTACTTGACAGGTTTTGATACTCGGTGCTACACCCACAAAAAGTATTTGAGTATACATATATCGATATCAGAAAATATCCTTATCAATATCATGATAATGATTTCAACTATACTGCCCCGCCCTGCTTTTCTTTTATCTGATAACTAACTTAGAGACTAACGCCACTTGCAAAATATGGAGAAAGGTAAAACAGCAATTTTTTCCATGAAAACCATTGTAGCTGTGTTTACACTGTTTACGTGTTTGTGTGTGTGTGTGTGTGTGTGTGTGTGTGTGTGTGTGGTGACATGATGTGAGTGCGTGAGCAAGTACTGCATGTGCCTGTGAAAGACTGACACACACACTAACATTCATACAGACATCCACTAGAGCTGAAATGATTAGTCGATGAACCCATTAGTATTCCTCAGAACTATCTCTCTGCTTCCACCTTCTCCAATATAAAGATGTGCTGCTGTTCTCGGCTGTATGTCATTGTGAATTGAATATCTTTGGGTTTTAGACGGTTGGTCGGATAAAACGAGTTGTTCAAGTCGATCGACAACAACACTTTTCGATCGATTAATTGTTTAAGTCATTTCTCAAGCAAAAAAGTCAAACATTTGTAGGTTCCAGCTTCTCCAATGTGAGAATTTGCTGTTATTTTTTGTTTTATTGTGTTGTTGTGATTGTGTCGATGATGAAACACCAGATTATGTTGAAAATCAAGCATATTTCCAGGAGTATATTCGAATTCAAGCATATTCCTAACCTTGAAATCATGACGGTTAAAATTAAGCTTTTTCCAAACTTTCAAGACTTTGTATGAACCCTGTGCTCAACTGAGAAATCAATAAATGAATCAGCATATAGAATACATAATAGAGCTGAAACAGCTGGTCAATTCATCTGTTAGCTATTAGCCAACAATTTTTATAATCGATTAAACCTTTGAGCCACTTTTCAATCACTGCTGATTTCTACTTCTCAAATGGGAGGATTTACTGTTTTTATCTGTTTTATATCATTTAAACTGAATATATTTTGGGGTTTTGATCTATTGGTTGGATGAAACAAGTTGTTTTAAGACGTCACCTTGAACTCTTGAACTGTTTCTAGCTTCTCAAAGGTGAGGATTTGCTGCTTTAGATCATTGTTAGCTTAATATCTTTGGGTTTTAGACTGTTGGTCGGACACAACAAACTACCTGAAGACGTCACCTTGAACTGTGACGGACATCTTTCACTATTTTCTGACATTTTATTGAGAGAAATTGAGAAATTAACTGGAAGATTAATGGATAATGAAGATAATTATCAGTTAACTAATACAAATGGAGTGTTTTGTGTCACATATGACAACACCTACACCTTCAGCTCTTACAGTGTCGTTTATGTAATTTAAATGGAAACAAAAAGAGGAAGAGAGTGAGAGTCACTGAGGAACTTTTTGTTAACTCTCTCTCTCATTAAGGGCGTCTGGATGTTCAATCAATCTATCAATTAATCTATATTTGAATAGCACCTTTCATACAGGTTAACAGTTCAAAGTGCTTCACAGATGATAAGATTATAAGACAGAACAAGTGTAGACCGTAAAAACAACAACAAAACAATTTAAGAATTTGAGACCAATGCACGCGAGAAAATAAAAAACAGATAATAAAAAATAATTAAGTAATTAAATTGAGTTAAATAAAAGTTACACTAAAAACTAGATACAATAGATTAGAAAAGATCACAAAGTAGCGATGTTGTAAACTCCTCACACCATGTCAACACCTGAACGTGTCATGAGGGGTGAACACAGCTGGCTGGCCTGCATCTGCCTGCTTTATCCCCCACGAGCAATAAACACAAACATGGGCTGAATGCAAAGAGGAAAAAAACAAACACGAGGGCTTGGCTTTTTTCTTCATGTGCACGAGCAAAAAAAATAAAATAAAATCACATTTAGAGTCCAAAAAAGAAAACAGGAGAAGAGACAGAAACCAGAGGAGGGTTAATTACCTCCACGGAGCATCACCAGCACCACACCGGCTCACATTTCACCTCACATCCGTTAAAATGCACGCTAACGTAAAGCCAGCCACGTCAGGAGCTCCTTGTGTGTCCCCCCCCTCCCATTTTTTTTGACTGAAATGTATGTGAGAGAGAAACCCCCACTTACCTTCCACATCCAGGCCATTCTTATTTCTACGCAGACAATGGTGGACCGCTTGTTTTCGTTACGCCCCCCCCAAAAAAAAACGCCGCGTCCGTTCCCAAACACTTTCACTCATGTACGCATCACAAGAGGACACGCAGATGCGGTGCGGTTAAACGCGGGCTCCATAAATATTGGAGTGTACCGTTATTCGTCTCCTCTCTCGGTTTTTTTTTCCCCCCATGGAGCTGCTGGGACCTGGACGGACGCGGCGCTGCTACTGGTCGGCGCAGACGCAGAGCCCCGCCTCCCGCGTGGGTCACGTGACTGCAAACGGTGGCGGGAGAAGTATTTAAATATCCTTTACTTAAGTAACAGTACTATTAAATACCAATAATATTAGTAAAAGTCCTGCATTCAAAACCTCACTTAAGTATGTAAATATTATCAGCAACATTTACTTAAAGTATGAAAAGTAAAAGTATTCATTATGCAGAAAAATGGTCCCTGTCAGTTTTATGCTTTTATATATGATTTTTTTTATTATTACTTCTGCGTTAATGTGTATGTTGCATTTCACTGCTGTAGATGTTTAAGGTTGAGCTAATTTAAACTACTTTATAAACTGTTGGGTAGTTTAATCTACAGCAATGCATCATCTTCTATAATTAGTGTTGCTGTCCTGTGAGAACCACGTATCTCTAAAAAAACAAATCAACTTTTCATGAGCAAAGCTGTTTTCAGCTTTGTGACGATGCGGTTTTCAGCTGATCCAGTTGGGTTTATAAATAGTTTATTTAGCTTAAGAAGAATGAGGATTTTCTCAACCCATGAAGGAACATTTAATCCTTCAGTTTATAAGAAAAATTCAAATTCAAAATCAACAAATTTGGAGATACATGGTTTTCACTGGACAGGAAGGGTATATGAACAATTTGTAATCTGAAAAGTAACTTAAGTCAGACAAATGTAGTGGAGTAAAAGTTGCATGAAACCGAAATACTCAAGTAAAGTACAGCAAAATTGTACTTAAGTACAGTACTTGAGTAAATGTACTTAGTTATATTCCACCACTGGTTAAAAATTGGGCATATGCTCATCGGTGATAAGAAGTGTAATAACAAAATTATAGGAAAAAATATGAAATGTAAGTTTTTTTCATGATTATATAAGAGACAGTTTATCAATGTCTAATAATAATTACTCAAAATATACATTTGTTACAATACATCAAATGGTACCGTTTATGTTTAATATTGTACATGGTCCCTTACAAATGAAAATAAATAAATAAATGTTCAGTCAAGTCACAATTTTGGCTGAGCCTGATTAATCAAAATGGAAAAATATGCCACCATTTGCATTTGACTTACTCCAAATTCTTGTTAATACGAAAAATCTGTCTAAAGAAATGTCTGAAATCTCCTTCCATTTGCTACAGATCTGATACATTTAGTGCAAAACATGTTTTCTGATGTAGCGGTTCTCAAAGTGGGGTCTAGGGACCAGCAGGGCTCCTTGGAAGAATGGCAAGGGGTGCCAAGAAAATGCAGATTAATTTAATTTTACTTATTCATATAGCTGCAATTTTATTATTCTGTTTTAAACCACTTTCTTTTGATAAAGGTGTTCAGTTTGGAAATCAATGTCTTAGAGTACTTTCCTTACTCAGTTTTGCATTTTAATGACGTTGAACATACTGTTTTCATATTTTATCCTATAAGGCCACTTTCACACATATTTTAAATCACATTAAACAGTAAACAACATCATAGATTTCTAGATTAGTAGGTCAGACTCAACAACAATAAGCAAACATATAAGGTATTAAACTTCCATATACTGTGCAAAACATAGTAACTATAATATATGAAAAAAGCAGCCATAATCATGTAAGACAAAAATACAAAATCATTGTATGGTTATATATAAAGGTAGCCCCAAAGGATTCATTATCCCTGTATAGCCCTTTCATATAAATATGTATATTTTCTTTCAGTCATGCTGATGAAATGAGAGAAAACAAACAGTTGCATTGAAGTTACTGTGCTTGTAGGATGTCAGTTGTGTTTTTTATAAGGAGTCCGATCTGAGAATATATTTGTTATCTGCTCTGGCGGGGAGACAGTATAGAAAGCGATAACCTCGGGTCTGCACATATATTATATGTTTTCTCTTCGAGGTGCTGAATTTTCCTGAATGCAAACGTGTTGCAGTGAACAAAACTGATGCTTTTGAAACCTTTCAGGGCTCCTGATAGAAACCATGCTACACGCTGAGATTATTTTACCTCAGAAGAGTTGCATTCAGGGTTGGAACTGGAGAAACTTTTCTATATTAAATCACATAATAACCTTAAAAACAGTCATTAGGAAATTCCAGTAAACAAATGTGATTGTGGTCATGCTTCTATTTTCGATATCCTGAGGACCAGGGGCTTTCCTCAAGTTGCTCTCTGTCTCAGAGTGGGAAAAACACATTCACACTACTGGAAACTTAGAGCCTCCAATCCACCCTTTCTCCATGCTTCCTGTTCTGCGGGAGGAAACCGGAGCACTCAGAGAAAACAGGAGCCGACAGAGTGAGAACATGCAAACACCACACAGGAAGAATCCATCTGACAGCTGCAGGACTAAGTGCCTCTGCAGGAGTAGAGGTGCTGCATCACACTAAATTAGCTGATTAGCTTCTTCAGTGATTGGGCTGTTATTGCTGAGCTTATTTGTCAAATCGCATATTGCTATTACATTAAGAGTTTGGCAGGGGCGGGAGACACTTAAAAAGCAGATATGTTTGCCTTCTATGAGGAAAAATAGTTTGATTTGTAGGGGGGCACTTCCTCTCATGAAGTTTATTATGGTCAGTCTTAAAAACCTGTGTCACAACCTTTAACATTATGATTGATAAATAATAATGCCTGTCATAACATGACATTGATCTCTTAGTGGAGTGATAGTTCTGGCACAACCTGCCACAAGATGCATGGTGGAGACTGTAAACAGTCTGGAAGGGTCAAAACTGCAGCAACACTTTTATTAAATGCATAATAAAGTTGCTCTAAACACTAATATAACATTTGACACGTTCTTAATTTGTATACACTGCTGTATCAGGTGCATGACAATACTTTAGCAACTACGGTAGTCCAGATTAAGGTGTTTGGGGGGGTTCATTCTTTTTCTCTCACTGTTTTTTTTTGTTGTTGTTTTTATGTTTACTTTAAAAGAAAAAGAAGAAATGGCCAATCTAAGAGAAAGATTTAAGCTCTTTAAATGTGCCCTCTTCTCCGAATAAAAATATAATTGTTAAATACTATTAACCATTAATATATTTCAGTCAGACAACTCACGTTTGAAATGTGTATTGTAGCAGCAGAACATAGTTAGAGTTCGGCATCTAGGCTCCGACCTCATCAAATATCCAGCAAATATCTTAAACCCCCCGGCCGGAGCCTGCAGGTGGACGCTGGGGTGGTGGTGGGGCATTGACAGGCAGAGGGAGAGATGGGAAGTTTTGCAGTTTAAATAGACCGCCAAATTGGGAGGATGTGTTTGGTAGATGGTTGTGGAGAGTGAGGTGTGTCACGTGGGTATAGCAGTGCAGCTCAAGCTGACTGCCTAAACCAGCTCGCAGGCGTCGCTCCATAAACCATTTAAAAGGAAATGAAAGCTCTGTCAGTTGTTCTCAAGCTGAATGTATTTGTTGTAAAACACATTTTTTGCCATCTGAAGCTCAGAA
>LKNJ01001512.1:17558-89943 GCA_002120245.1 Maccullochella peelii | reverse complement strand
TGGAAAGTGAAGGCAACAGTGGTCCCCGTGGTAATCGGAACACTCGGGACTGTGACCCCCAAACTGGGAGACTGGCTATAGCAGATTCCAGGAACAACATCCGAGATCTCTGTCCAGAAGAGTGCAGTGCTAGGAACAGTTAAGGAGTAGGAGTAATAGACCACACACAGGGGCAAAACTCCTTTTTTTGTTTTTGTTTTTTCTTTTTTTTTTTAACCAGGAGAGTCCCATTGAGATTAAGAATTTAAGAATCTCTTTTTCAAGGGAGACCTGGCCAAGACAGTCGGCAGCATTAATAAAAACACATAGTTACAGACAGAAAAGCACAAAAGGAGACAAAATACAATAAACAAGCATAGGCAACTCACACAAAAGAGACATTTCTTAGAGTCAGTTGCGTAACCAGGTAAATTAAAAAAAATTATATACTAAGGAACCTGCCTCTAATTCTTTCGTTTTGGGTTTAAAATCATTTAACAGGATTAATAATAATAATATTATTAAATATAATTTATTTTCTGTAAATACAAATTTAAGCTAATTGCAAAATTCAAACCTTTTGAATGGGAACTTCGGGAACTCTCAATTTCTCTTTTCTCTGTTTGTCAACCTGTCTCTCTTTCTCTCTGTCTGTCTCTCTCCAGCTACCAGAGGAAGTACCCTTACAATCATGTGGGCCGGACATTGTGCCAGCCTCCGACCCGGGCTGCCTCCGAGACCCAGTTCTTCTTTGTGGATGTGTCTACCCTGTCCAGCCAGGGTACAAACTACCAGCTCAGGGTCAACCGTGTTGAAAGCTTCACCCTGCAGTGAGTGATATCTGATATAATCACTCAATCACACTGTGCTGCAGCTGCCTGAATTGTCAGCTTAATGCATTTGTCATCAGGCGGAGTTTTGTAATGTGAACTTACTGGTTGACTCTGACATGTTATTTTCTCCTTGATTATAGGACAGACAAGAAATTCAGCTTCACCGCATCACCATCCCAACCTCAGGTATGCAGCTCGATACCATAGCTGTGTATGTATAGAAGCATGGCACTAAGTGCTCCTTTACAGCAAGGACGTTTTACTCACAGGCATGTAGATAGAAGACAGGGTGAGAGTGGGGGTGGAGGGTACACATGATGAGAAACAAGAGAGAAGCTGAGGAAAGACTGAAAGTGGAAAAAGAAGATGGTAAGAATGGAGGTGTTTCAGATTTTACGCAACAATTCAACATGCAGCAACATTCATTTGTCATTTTCTTCCTCTGATAAGTTCTGCTTTTCAACACATGAAAAAGAGAACCAGCTTGTATTTTTCTTTTTGGCCTTTAGTAGCACCTCTCAGGATAAACCTTGTAATCCATCAAGTCAGTCGTGATTGACACCCAGTACTTCAGTTTATCTACTTTTGTTTCATCATGTGTTTTTTTTGTCGTGGAAAATAATCACATGCTCCTACATATAGTATACTAGAGAGACGAAAGGCAGGAAACCGAAAAGGAATTGATCTTTTACTCCCCATCCTGACTCCTTATCGTTTTCCCTCTTCTTTCTCTTGCCCTTCCTCTCAGTACTTCAAGTATGTCTTCCCAGATGGGATGGACACTGTGATCGTCAAGGTCAACTCAGACATGAACTTTCCCTGCTCCGTTATGTCCATCCAGGACATCCAGGTACAATTACTCCTCCCTCCCCATCCCTTGAAACAAGACTGTTGCTGTCCTCAAGTGGCCCCTGGCATTGTGGCCAGCATGCAGTAACACCCGTGGGCCACGTGAGGGCATACTTGAGTTCCCTACAACAGTATCTGTGCCATGCTGTACTGAGATTTGACTCCTTTTTATTCTTTCTGTTTTCATGCTTAATATCACTGTGTTTTGTTTAATGTTATCCTGTTTATCTCTTTTCCCCTCTTGCCTTTAATCTCATAATGCTCCATGTTTCCCATTTAATTTTTCTTTTTCTTTTCAGTGCCCTGTCTATGACCTTGACAACAATGTGGCCTTCATTGGGATGTACCAGACTATGACAAAAAAAGGCGCAATCACTGTGCAGGTAGGCACACGCGTCACAGATATGGTTCTGAAATACAGAACATACTGCAAATCTTTGTGAGAGAGCCTAAAGTATACCATATAGTCATATCATATCTTTTAATGTCTCTGTCATCTAGAGAAAAGATTTCCCCAGCAACAGTTTCTATGTGGTGGTAGTGGTAAAAACAGAGGACGAGGCGTGCGGCGGCCCGCTGCGCTACTACCCTCTGCGGCCTGATGAGCTGATCGATGCCGGCAACCGCAGCAAGGTCCTTGATGTGATCGTCTCCCCTGCGATTAACTGTAAGGAACTGTTGAGACTGAGGAATAACCCATGTGGATTTGTTGTATACCTTGTTCCACATTGGACTAAAAGGCATTTTTAAAATGTCCACAGTTAAAAAGCTAACATACCTATCCAGCTATCATCAGGTTTATGATTGTGTTGTTGCAGTAGAAGTTTCTTTGGGGTATGTCAGCAATATTTACCATGCAGCTTTTTGGAAAACAAGCATCTTTCCAGGAGCAACATTTTCATTAAACCCAGGGCTCCCAGAAGTAATAAATAAAAGTTATGTTCTCCAGAAGTGGAGAAGTTGGAGAGAGAAATTTTGCTGAACTGAAGATTTTGATTTCATGTAAGGTACATACTGCATATTGTGTATGTCTCTCCCAATGACTAGCTGTAGTTAATGATGCTATATCATTTCATTGCGCAGTGCAGTCAAGGTCATACAGTGCAAGCATGTGAATAGGCGTACAGTAAATATATCTTGTCTTCACACTCTACAGCGGATGTGTATGTGATGGGCATGCTGTTCTGCCTGGGAATCTTCCTCTCCTTCTACCTGCTCACCCTGCTGATGGCCTGTGTGGAGAACAAGCGGTGAGATTTTGCACTTTTCTCTGCAACCAAAACAACAGTTAGTTACTGCGCTCACTTCACATTCAAAGGCTTGTTTCAAATCTTTCCTTCGTAGTGATACATATATCTTCCCCTGTAGCCACAGACAATCCTCATTACAGTAGATAAGGCCTCAGAGACTATTTTATTAACCTTAATTGGGTTTTGTTTGGTTAAATGTGTTTAAAGGCCAGAAAGTTGTTTAAGTAATATCTAAAACAAAAAAAAAGCTCACAATGTTCAAACTTATATATAATATTGGTTCCACTTCAACCCAGGGCTTTGGATCTCTAATCGAACTGCAAGAAGAGCATGACACTGCATACAAATGATTTTAATTTACATGGTTTTCTCTGTTTCTGTAGAATGAATAAGACGAGAATGGTGTTTGAGAATCCGGCTGACACGTCGCCTGCTGAGACAGGTAACCCACCCAGCTAGCTATGATGGACTGGCCCATTAGGGGCTCGTTGGAGGGTGTGTGGAGCATACCATTTTCAAGTAAAGTAGATGCCATAACATGCAGTGTAATAAAGCTTTTATGTAGAATTTAACATGTCTTTCACTCTCTCTCCCTCATGCTAATGTTTGGTTCAGCCTCTCTGCTCGGGAAGAATGGAGATGGTATAATGACACAGTTACTCCTATCTTGCACTTACTGCCCTTCGTCTCACTGTGTTGCTTGTCTGCAGATGTTCTGCATGCATTAGTTCCCACACTAAAATTTCTCTTGCCATATAAGCATCATTCATAGAAAGGAAGATAAAGAGATGTGATTGACTATTAGTGCTTCACAGGTTGTGTAGTAACATAGACATGGCACTAACCCAAGACTGTTAGTTAAGCTTTTACTGGCTGGCTACTTGTTAGGTACAACTAACCACAAAGTACTGTTACCATCCTGTTATTTTGCCTGGCTTTGTCACACTGGTATCCTTCTCCCCACAGCTATACACTTTGTTGGCTGAAGAAACGCATATTACATTGTAGTCAACCATGCTAACGACCTGATAGATAGATAAAATCGAAGTTGTTCCGTGAAGAAATACTGGAGATAATCGTTGAGATAAATGTGTACACTCTGATGTGGTTCTTCAGCTCTCAGTGTGTATCTGTGTCTGTTCACTGCAGTGTATGCTGACAGGATTTGATTTTAAACCGCAGGACGCTTACAGCGTTTAAACGGTTCACTCTCTCACTGCAGCAGCCACCACTCTTTTCACAACAAACCAGCCTCTGCACCGCTCCGTACTCCCACTTTCACCCATTCACTAAAACTGTTGTTAGATGTGTTTTTTCAGGCGCCAATTGTCTGACTGGATCCCTGCATGTGTAGTTGCCTCCCTCCCCTCTCTGTGTTTATGTACTAACAATTCAGCTGCGGTGGTGTTTCAGTGTGCTGCGTTAAGATGCTAACGAGTATCAGTTGTATTGGTGCTTGTTCATGCATGTGCGTTTTGTTAACATATACTCAACTGGGAGTTAGTTAAATGTGTGTTTGCGTGTCTCCACAGGCAAGACTCCAGCCTCACCATGCGAATACGGCTCCTTTGGTGAGTTTTGGTTTTGGTTATGTCTTTGTTTGTGTGGAGATCGAATTAAATAACCTTTTTATTTTTTCTTCTCCAGCTGACAACGGCAGCACACTCAGTTCAGAGGCCGTCACTGACAGCGCCACGTCAACTGACAACAACTATGGATACTTGGGTATGGACTAACATGGACACACACACTTTTTTTTCTGGCCCAACATTGTCACTTTGCAGCACACAGCCTGGCTCGCCGGTGTCTAGCTCTGGTCCCTCACTGGTTTTCTGTGTGTCTTTGTTCATCAGGACAGGAGCCTTTCAAACGTCGCCCAATCCTCAATCACCTTCACCACATAGCCATCTGCATTGGTGACACACTGCCGCATAATTGGCTGAATCAGTTCAGAGTTACGCCAAACCAATCAGCACTATGTGAATCATACAGCAATGAGACTTAGATGTCGATGCATGGAAGTGTCCAGATTCCTAATCCGATGACAGTGAAATGAACAGCAAAACAATATTGATAATGCAAAAGTCAAAGTACCAACAATCATTCTAATATTTCTGTTTAATCTATTTGAAAATTGCAAAGAAATTCTAAAAGGTGTGATGCGTTTGAGCATCTTTGCATCATTAACAAAAAAATCTGTCTAATTGAACAGATTGTCGCTCCAATCAACTGAAAGCCTCTTTTCTTTATCCTGCCTCTTCCCTCCCTCCGCCAGAGCGGTCGTTGGAGAGTGTTGGACGAAGCAGGCAGGAGTCTCTGAGCTCTGTGGACGAGGACGACTACGACACGCTGGACGACATAAACTCAGACAAAAACATTGTCCGCACCAAGGTACGCCTCGTCTCTCCATCTCAATACACACGACTCATTTTAAAAAAAACTGTAAATGGCAAGTCAGTAGGGCTGAACGATATGCAAAAAACAAATAATATTTGACAGATATTGCTCTCTGTAGCACCACAATGCTTCATTTATAATGGTATGTGGTGACACATTTGACCTTTTAATAAAAAAAAATTGCAGCTCCTGCGATATGGATATTGCACTTGGCCATACTGCGATTTCGATAATATTTCGATTAATTGTTCAGCCCTACAAGTCAGCTCTGCTTGTAATGTAGTTAAGACTAGTTACTAGACACGTCAGGATGTTTAAATGTTACCATTCCTTGCTGTGGCCCATTTCACGTGATGACAATCAGTAATAATGTCCTCTCCTTGTTCCAGAAATTTCTGTATGTGTCTGACCTGGCCCGCAAAGACAAGAGGATCCTCAGCAAAAAATACCAAATCTACTTCTGGTGAGGATACTGGTTACGCCGAGAATTACAAACACCATTGAAGAGTAGAATCAAATACAACAATCAATACAAGAACAAAGGTCCCTTTACTTCCCAGTATAGGTCAAAATTCATTAACCAACTCATAGTCTCACATTTTGTCATCATTTTGACATTATACCAAATGAATTCTGTGCTGAAATTATACATATGTTCTGCAATTGCAGCATCTTCCAAACAGACAAGTCATAGTGCAGTAAAATGAAGTTAGTAGGAACTCTGGTGACTGTTACAGTAATAAAAATAATATTATTATTTGTTGGTTACAGAGAGAAATAATGAGGCACGGCATCCTTCCAACAAACCTGTCATCGTGATTATGTCTAATCACTATCATTATCTTCTCTCCAGGAACATTTCCACTATTGCTGTGTTCTACGCCCTGCCAGTCATCCAGCTGGTCATCACCTATCAGACGGTACGCAGATGAGACATACAAAATACACCACACTCAACACACTGATGTGCACTGTATATGGATGTTAAACTGGCTCCCTGTTCTTCAGGTAGTCAATGTTACAGGAAACCAGGACATCTGCTTCTACAACTTCCTGTGTGCCCACCCGCTGGGAGCTCTAAGGTGTGTGTTTAGCATGTGTCTGTTTAGATCCCCGAATGTTTTACCACAGCCACAGTATGGCTAACCACACCTTGCGTTGAAAGTTAATGTTGAGACCGACTCTTAACTCTTGTCATACGCACAGTGCGTTCAACAACATCCTCAGTAACCTCGGTTACGTGATGCTGGGACTCCTCTTCCTCCTCATCGTCCTCAAAAGAGATATCGTCCACAATCGAGCCCTGGTCCGCAACGATCTCAACGCGCTGGTAAGACTCGTGCGCACAGACAGACGTACAGCAGACACACTGTATGATGAATGAGCTCACAATGTGTGTGTCGCCCAGCAAAACGTGGTTTTCAGCCCTATTCCTAGATTGAAACGTGAACATTAGCACCATTTTCTGTGGCTTGTTACTGTTTAGACACTGTACACTGCTAATATCTTTGTAAACCCCAGCTTCAGGTAGTTTATATTCCAAATGTCCCTGGATGTGCCTGTATCCTCCCTTCAATGCCTCCTATTTCTGATTTATTTATACAATAGAGTCCAATGTATTATTTATTGAGCTCCATTGCTCAATTATTAGTTAAATTTTCCTCCCTCCCGTCCCCCCAGGAATGTGGTATCCCAAAGCACTTTGGTCTGTATTACGCCATGGGAACTGCTCTGATGATGGAGGGCTTGCTTAGTGCCTGCTACCACGTCTGTCCCAACTACACCAACTTCCAGTTTGGTAAGACAGCTTGTGTCACTGTCGTGTCTTGCAGCAGAATCGCACAGCTTTCTGTCGTTTCTTTGAGACGATGTCTGATAGAAATAGATTTTTGCCAACTCTATCCTTTTATATTGTTGGGAGTTTTGACGAGGAACAGCCATCAGAGGAGTAGCATTCACTCTGGAGTCGCTTTGGAGAAAAGTGGAAGGGTTCAGTTTCCTTGATCTCTCTGTGCAGATATAATGTATAGCCAACTTTATTTAATTTCCCAGGTTAGAGCTGGTGATTTGCAAAGACAATAAATCTGAACTGTAATGCAGTGATTTCCTTCTTATTATTTTAGATGACACGAGGTTGTTGTAATGTTTCTGTCTCTCTTTGCAGACACATCCTTCATGTACATGATTGCTGGACTTTGTATGTTGAAGTTGTATCAGAAGAGACACCCAGACATCAACGCAAGTGCGTACACTGCCTACGCCTGTCTGGCTGCGGTCATCTTCTTCTCTGTGCTGGGAGTGGTACGTACACACACACACACATTCAGAGCACATGATAGATGAGGCCTGGGTGATGTTTAACACATGCACAAATACACATAGAGCGTTCTTCACGTTTGTGGCGGTCTGTTTGCAGGTATTTGGGAAAGGAAACACAGTCTTCTGGATCGTTTTCTCAGTGATCCACATTCTGGCCACTCTCCTCCTCAGCACCCAGCTCTACTACATGGGCCGATGGAGGCTGGGTAAGATCACAGCAAGGAACATATAAACCTCCTATTTTTAGCCCCTGGAATCATAATGGTTTGATATTAGCGGTGGTTGATTTGAATCCATTGTGGTTTCAGACATTTATTTCATCATTTCCCTTCTGTTGCATTCAACAAAGTGTATGCATCTGTCTATAGAAATCATACATGATCATTTTAGAGAAAATGGAATTTTTACAGTTGTAACACCATGCTTTACACTAGTTCTATTTAGCTAATAGTAATTCCGTATAGTGGCTTCATAACCATTCGTTTAACTTAACTGCAAACTGTACAGACAGAGTAATATCTGCAATGTTTGTGTGTCACCTTGACATTTACTGTGTGGGCGCTGTGGATTTGATCCTCCCACTTTGGACTAGTGTTCGACTGCAGCTAACATTCGTCTGTATATTTGTGTCAGACTCTGGGGTCCTGCGCAGGATGGTGTACATCATCTACACGGACTGCATCAGACAGTGCAGTGGACCCATGTACATTGTGAGTACTAGCCAGAAACGTCTGCATCAATACATTTAAGTGCTGTCATGGCGTGAAGAAACAGAAATCCAAGTTTGCAAGAAATTAAGTTTATTTAGTTTATACGGTGAAATTGGAGATGCAGTTAGATCTTCAGATGTAAGGTGGAAAATAAAAATATTGCCTTAAATGATTGTCATCACATTGTTCACACTGGTGTGCTATTTTTATCAGGATAAAGGCAAGAAATCTGATGAATACTGCGTAAAGATTTATCTAACGAACATCTAGGCGTGTCAGCCGAGTTAAACCCTCAGTTAGTTGGTTGATTTTTGGATAAGATTGTGTAATTTATATACTTCTATGTGTATCCAGTGCCCGAATTATGAACATCAATATGCCAGTGTTCAAGATGAATTAACAGTGATCTTGAACACTGGTTGGTACAGTAGAAAAATCATCAATCATCTTTCCTCCTCTGTCTGTCGGACAGGACCGCACGGTTCTGCTTGTAATGGGGAACATAGTGAACTGGTCTCTGTAAGTAAACACAGTGTTTCTTCTTTTACTTGGCGCTAAGTAGAGACAATAAAAGTTTACATGTTCAGTGCATGACTAAATGATGACATCATCTCCCTGCGCCCTCTCTGCAGAGCTGCCTACGGCCTCATAGAGAGACCTAATGACTTCGCCTCCTACCTGTTGGCCATCGCTATCTGCAACCTGCTGCTCTACTTTG
Organism: Maccullochella peelii; assembly: GCA_002120245.1. Lineage (NCBI taxonomy): Eukaryota > Metazoa > Chordata > Actinopteri > Centrarchiformes > Percichthyidae > Maccullochella > Maccullochella peelii. Next base: position 80,888 of record LKNJ01001512.1, on the reverse strand, counting down.
CCTTTTACATCATTATGAAGGTGTGTGTTCGCGTGTGCCCATGTTGTAAAGTAGCATTCGGGTTTATATAAGAGCAGAAATGTTTTGTATATCTGAAGCTATCTATTTTTTTTTTTTTCTGTGTGTGTGTGTTTAGCTGCGGAGCGGTGAGAGAATCCAGTGTCTGCCGTTGGTGTGTATTCTGTTCACAGCCGTGGTGTGGGGCTTGGCACTGTATTTCTTCTTCCAGGGTCTCAGCACCTGGCAGGTTAGTAACTCACACACAGAAGGAGCATTAGGCTTACACACCTAGTTGATTTCCACTATTTCTCAAACTGCTTCATTCCTACATAATGTGGCATTACTGTGTCTGTGTGTGTGTGTGTGTTCGTTCCTCTCTCCTGACACAGAAAACTCCAGCAGAGTCTCGTGAGCACAACAGGGACTGTATCTTGCTTTCTTTCTTTGACGACCACGACATTTGGCACTTCCTCTCCTCCATCGCCATGTTTGGATCCTTCCTGGTATGATCATGTTTGTTGTGTGTGTTAAGTTCATTTAGACATGCAGCATAAACACTTAATACACATTCAAATAAAATTTGAGTGTTTACAATCTGCTTTCTCAGAAAACAATTAATGTGAATAACAGCCAGTACAGTAAATACCTGACCTGTCCAGCGGATAGCTCAAAACATATGTGATATTTTAAATATGAAACTTAAATATATGGTTGAAATTGTAACCTGCAAACAGAAAACTCTCTTTGTACAAACCTCTCACTTCTTCTGTTCCCTCCTAGGTCCTCCTGACCATGGACGATGACCTCGACACCGTCCAGAGAGACAAGATCTTCGTCTTCTAAATTTGTCAGATCTTATGCGATGAGCTCAGCTCTTCCTCTCTGCCTTATCGCCCTGGCCACTCTCCGTTCGCATCTCCGTCATGTTCTAAAAAAGCACAGCCAGTAGCCTGTTTTTCCCCCAGGCTGTACAGTGGGCGCCTCTCTGCCTCTCGCAGCCAATCAGCCAGTCAGGGAAGGGCAGTAGCCCCTCCCTCCACCTGCATGGACACAAATGTGCCAATGAAGAGCTGGGTCGATGTTGAGTGACGCTGAAGTGTTTTGTCCTCTCTCGCTGCCATCATCAATATAACTGTTCTGTAATCGATGTTTACTTACTGCTGACGATGAAGATAACAATGTACACACTTGCTAAAAAAAAAAAAGATCCAAATTAACTTATTTTATACTGTCCACATTACAGTTGACCTACAAGTCAGCAATGCATTTTGAAATTACTGTTTGTATGTTGTTTATATGCTGTGTGTGTGTGTGTGTGTGTGTGTGTGTGTGTGTGTGTGTGTGTGTGTGTGTTTACAAACATAAATGTGAGAACATGAATCCTGTCCAGTCTGTCAGTGGCCTTTAATGTTCTCATCATGATAGTCACATACTGTGCTCTGATTGGTCAGATCCTCTATCCGTCCTTCTCATGGGAGGATAATAATTATACTGATGATGATGATTGTATTTACTTAATGACTGCCCTCAAGTCTGGATCCGAAGGGTTTTTATGCACTGGACTGTATGGAAAAGCTGATTTTAATGTCAATGAACGGTTACTGAATAAAGGTCTCATTTTCAGATACTTTGATTTTTTTTGCTAATTTCTGCATGTTCTGTCTTTAAACCTAATTTATGAACTCAAGCAATCTCGAAATCTAAGATACTGGTGCATGTGATCCCCTGCAGGTTGACAGGTTGTTCTATGTGTGAACAAAATACAGTATGATAGTCAGGCTGTGGACAATTGTCTGTACGTACATGCACTTGCACAAACAATGGACCACATACAACAGTACTAGCCTATAACAGAAAGGGTACACAAGAAATACATGAGAATATATATATATATAAAATTATATTTATTGAAATATTTTATAGAAAAATACATTATTTACACAAACATATGCACAAGACATTTCTTCTCTTTGAATGCACGTGTTAAAGGTTTACACTAATCAACAGCTCACTGCTACTGCTGTGCCAGCATCTGTAGAAAATGGAAAAGTCATGTAAAATAAGTGGATTAGCTGCACCTTTACAAAAACAACTGATTCTAACAGCGATTTCTGAAAGGCAATTAAAAACTGAAGAGATTTTTTTAAAAACACAGTTCACTCACAAGTCACTTACACAACCAGTGGCATAAATACAAATGTAACCTGTCATGAAATGAAGCTTGACCTCTGTGCAGCTGTAAAGCGCTGTGTTTTAGTGTTCCGTCCTGCCTGCAGCAGCAAATGGGTTCACAACATGAAGATACGTGTAAAAGAAGAATAGTAAGAACAGTAAATAAACCTTCGGATACGTCTCTGTGATTGTCTTACTACAAGCTTTCCCATCTGACATCAAAGTAAACTGAACCATTTAAAAAAGTGTTTGGCCCAAGTCTTGCTGGGAGTTATAGTCTGTAAACGTGACACTGAAGTGCTCGAAAAAGTCTCCTGTTGCTCACAGCTACATCGTATGTTGGAGGATAAAAGTCCTCAGCCCTCTGTGACATGTTGCACCCTGAACTGCCAGGTCCTCTGCTGTCATCTCTTCCACCAATCACAGCAGAGGAGGTCGGGACTTTCCCTGAAAACCTTTGCACTGAAGGCTTCAAAAAAAAAAAAGAATGAATCAAAGAGGGCCCTGCGTGTAAACGTCACACCGCTGACCTGTCAAAGTCATTAACGCTCCAAAGTCCTCAGTGACATCCACAGTTCAGCAGGACTGAACTGTGTGTCATGTTCTCAGTAATGATAGACTCTGATCTGGTTGTTATCGTCCAGGCCCAGCTGGACCAGGCTGCTCTTGGTTGAAGGAGCCTGATAGCGAGTGAACAAAGGTCTGGAAGGCAGAGTTAAAGGCGACAACCGGCACAATGTTGTGTTCATAAAAACAGTCTGACAAGTGATGGTGTGCTTTCGACAATAGATGGCAATAATATGAAGAAGTCAAAGGTTATCAGACAAGTCAAAAATATAACTGAATGCATCAATAAATAATCAAAGTGGAGTGTAAAAAGAAATGTAAAGCTTTCTACTTTTCTAGCTAGCTAGCAACAGTCCTCTTTCTTTATGTGGATTCAACACAGTACTAAGATGTATGTGTGTTAGTGTGAGTGGATGAGTATGTGTGATAGAAGGATACATGCTGGTGTCTTTCTTGCGCATCTCCAGCCACCTCTTGTTGCCGTCGATCAGCCCCTGCAGCCTCTGGCCGTCTACCTCCACTGACTTCTGCATGGACCGCAGGCTGCGACCATGTTCACTTACATACACACAGACGCACACAGTTTTAGGATTACGTTTGTTTAAGACGTTGAGGATGTGTATGTGATTTGTAATAATAGCATGGTTAAAGGTGTATTGCAGGTTACCTAGCAGGAGTGTATGATGAATAAGCTGAGGTTGTCCTCATGGTGCTGGAGGTGATTGGGTCCATAGCTGCTCCTGGAGAACAGAATAACAGTTCAGGACCAACGACAATGATAGCAACTGATAAAACCCCTTTCATTGGTGCTTCACTCATTCCAAAGCAAATCTGTTGGCATACTGGGGAATATCTGGCTCCATCGGCTGTTGATGAGGTCCTCAGATGCCCTCAGCCCACTGCTGATTGGGGTACTGAAGAGAGGGGTGGCTGCGGGGGTGCCTTGGGGCGTCCAGTTCCAGGACGGCTCTGAGAGCCTCACAGGGGGAGGTGGGGCTAAGGAGCTGGGGCCCAGGGTGTGCATCTGGGGCATGACTGGGGCAGAGGTGGAGGTGGCGGAGGCGGGAGTTGAGGTGGAGTGAGGTTGGGACAGAGGCAGAGAGAAGGCTGTATAGGGAGTGGCGCTCTGCCTCTGGGCCAGAGAACCCAATGCACTCAGGACAGTGTTGAGCTGGCCTGAGATCTGCTGCAGGGACTCTGCTAGCTCCTGGACTTTGTCCGGCACAGTGGGGTGATCTCCTGATGAGAGAGTGAGGGAGAAATGGAGAGAAAGAGAGGAACACAACCTCAGTGTATCAGAAATATAGCAATAATAACAGAGTATATGTCAGAGTCTTTGGTAAAACTGGGAATATGTGTTACCTGTTCCATCCACCGGGTCCACAGTGCTGCTGAGGTCCGATTCAGTCACATCAAAGGTCACCTTCCTTTCTCCTGCCAGCCGAGACAGATCCCCAAACAACGACTAGGAAGCAGGAAGCAACAAGACAAAGTGCAGTTAATAATAGCTACAACTTGCCTGTATGTATAGTATTACCTGTTGATTTGATTTATCTGCACACAAAAATAATAGGAACACAAAATGAACAAATTCAAATGCCCATTCTGTATAGAAATACCGTATAGTAATTTACCTTTGGTACACAATCCGACATCCAAGTCGTTTTGTTAATACACTACAAACATACTTTTTATAATTTCATTTAAAGCTCTATCATTCAGAATGACTATACAGATTACAGATTAGCAGCAAAAATTATTCATGTGAACACAGACAGAGCAAGGAAATTAAATGAAAAAAACTACAAATGTATTATATTTGTATAACTTCTAATGACTAAAGGTGCTGGTTGACTTCATGAAGTCCTTTGCACTGCAAATATAAAAGCTCTTAACCAAAGTGAAGTATCACTGCTGTAAGACTGCAGAAACAGGCTGGTGTTCTGTCCTGACCTCTTCAGCTATAGAGCTCTCCAGCTGCTGGAGTTGCTCCTCCTTCCTCCGCAGGAGAGTGGCTCCTCTCTGAACCGTCCGCTGCAGCTCCACCACATTTCTGGCCTCCTGACAGAACGAGGGGAAAGTAACCAGCACTTATTTTAAATCAACGTCTCCGCCAGTTATTATTCTGCAGGGCGGTGGGTCACAGTCCTCCCTACCTGCTGGAGGTTTCTTATCATCTCCTCGGTCACCCCTCCTTCCTGGTTGGGGTCCTGGGAGGAGCTGGTCTGCGCCGCCCGCAGAGCTGCCTGTCTCTCCATCAGCCGACTGCTCTCCTTCTCCAGGAAGAGTTTGGTTTTTTGGATAGATGCGCCATGTGAGGAGATGTAGCGTCGGAACCTGGACACATAGAGGTGTGGGGATGAGGGCTTCTTATAGCCAGCAATGGTATGCCTGCTATCAACTGTCTATAAGCTAAAATTACATGAATACATAGGTTTAGTGATACATTGCTCCCCTAATACACCTTCAATTGATGGATATGTTAGCAACAACTACATCAACAACTGCACCTCCTCCACCACTCCACTGTCCCAAGGAGGCCCAGGGCTCGGTGCCAGGCCGGTGCTTGTTTATTCTCTACATGCTGTCTGTCATCATGGTCTCCACTTCCGCTGCCGATGAAGTCCAGCTCTACATCTCCAATAAATCCATCGTCACTGCAACTCGCTCCACCCAGGACCAACTACCTTGCTGAAATTAAAGCATGGATGCAAACCAGCTTCCTCAAACTAAACTGTGGCAAATCTGATATGATTAATATTGTTTCCCAGATCCCTCACCAAAACCACACACAACCCTCTGCCTCACCATCCGCAGCATGTCCCCCCCCACACATCCCCAGCCTAATGTTCGACAGCAACCACGCAACTCTCATTACCAAAACTGCCCTTTTCCACTCGAAAATCACTGCTCATCTCTGCCCACCCCTGTCCTTTTCTGCTGCTGAAACTCCGATCCATGCTTTCATCACATCCAGACACCACTACTGCTATAGCAGTCTTTATGGTACATCATCCAAAGTCCTAAATAAACTCCAGTACATCCAAAACTCTGCTGCTATTTTGCTCAGAGGCCTAAAACAGACTAATAGTACATCTGTACCCTGTAAATACCAAAACTGTGATTTTATAACCACACATTTGTTCTCTGTTCTATGTCTCTCTCTCCTTACTCGTCCATACTGCTGTGGCTGTCAGGTACAGGGGAGAGTGGCGGGTCGTCCAGGTCTTCTACATGTAGCGATAAGTCTCTCCTGTCACTGGAGGGTGCTGTCACCTCTGCTTTCTCTGTCCTCTTTTTGTCCTGTTTAGGTTCTGGTCTGGGGGAGGCGCTCACTCCTTCGCCTTCTTCCAGCTCACTGATTGGACAAAATGAGACCATAATCATTGCATTCTCCTCAGTCAAATAATTCCATTGGCTGAAACTGAAGTAAACATGGGATGTGTGGACGTCCTGTGTCGGACACTATACCTGACTCTGCGACTGAGACGGTCGCATCTCTCCTGCAGCAGCACCACCTTGCTCTCCAGTCGCTCCCTGTCCTCCTTGGCTCTCCTGCTCTCTTCCCTGGCCTTGTCTCTCTCCTCCCTCAGCCTCTCCTCCGCCTCCTTGGCCTTGCTCCTCTCCTCCCTCGCTCTCTGGATAAGTTCTCTGGCTTGATGTTTCTCCTCTCTCATCCTCTCCAGCTCCTCCTTCAGCTGGTCTCTCTCCTGGATCAGCCGGGGTAAGGCCTGGACACAAATAGGGGGTTGATAGTTGGATGGGTGGGTGAATATAATCTCTCTTTTCAGGAAGAAAAAGCAGGGGGCGTCCCACCTCTATCTGTCTGTCCACTTCGCCCTCTTCCTCCCCAAGCTTCTTCCTCTTCCTCTTCAGATCTGCTGCCTGATAGGAGACAGAAACCATTAGTCCGTGTGGTTTAGGTTAGTGTATCAGTGATTAATAGAACATACAGTGTGAAATAGAAGACCTTGTTCTGGAGCATAGCCTCCTGGCTCTTCAGCTCTTTGGCTCTCAGCTCCATCTGATCTGCCAGATCCTGCAGTTCTGACTCCTAACAGAAGAAATAAGACAGTTTTTTTCTCTGGAGTATTACTTTAGAAAAGGCTTCTCTTTGCTGAGCAAAATATGGTTTCAGTCCATACACTGGAGACATGTCTATGAGCCACCGGCTTTAGACTTTGAAAAGCAGTGTAATGGCACCACAAGTTCAGAACTGCTAGTAAATGTGTGTGTCTGCCTGGTCTCACCTTGCGCGAGTGTGTCAGCTGTGTCTTTTGTATCTGTGTGTTGAGCTGCAAGCGGAGTTTCTCCAGTTGGACGGCATGTGAGGCCTGGAGACGCTCTCTGTCCTCCTGCAGAGTAGAAAGCAAGCGCTCCCTCTGAGCAGTCTCCTGGAACACACAAACACAATGTTTTATAACTAACTAACTACTAATTACTAATACTGAAAACAGGAAAGCCACACCACTAGGAGTGGTGTTGCTAATCAGTGAATGGTGTTAGGTTTCTTACTCAAATCTATTAGAAAACGACATGCAAACAAGATATAACATGTTCATTAGTGAGGTTTAGAGGTGCTCACAGGTGGATTTTGCTATTCTTACGAAGTTATCTTTTAAATTTGTAAAAAAAAAAAGATATATATAGTGTTATATCTACATAAAAAACCAAAGTGTAAAAATAACAAACTGTGGTTTTACTATTATAATGTTGAACCTGAAGTTCTTTGTTGATGCCTGCTGGAAACAAAAATATAACACACATATCTGCGGTTTCCATTATTGCAAGTTGTACGGGGCAACTAAACGTGAATCATAAACACTCTCTGACCTCATCCAGGTATTTCTCTCTGATGTTGTTCATCTCCCTCCTGTGGTCCTCCCTCAGCTGGTCCAGCTTCCTCTCGTGATCCCGCTGCACTTCCTCTCTCACTTCCTGAAGAACATCAGCCAGCTAGACAGTGAAAGTGAAGTCAGTTTACAGCACAAAAAGTTAGATTCCAGTGAAAATTGAATTCAAGCCTTAACTCACATTCAGAAAGAAATACACCTGATGATGATGATGATGATTCTGTGCAGGATCTGTGTGTGTGTGTGTGTGTGTGTGTGTGTGTCCTCTAACCTCTCGGTGGTACTCTGCCAGCTGGTGTTCAGGTCGTGGACTTATGCGCTCCCTCCTCCTCTCTGTAATTTTGGCCTTTATACAGACAAAACAGTGCAAACACAGAGGCAGACACACATATAGACAGATCATTAATCTGTGTCCCTTAAGTCCAAAGCCACCATGTACCATCAAAATAGAACAAACACAAACTTTTTGGTTCTTGTCTCCTTTACAGTTGTGTACAAAAATATAAGATTTGAACACAATGTGATCCTATACTGCATAGAGATCATCTGACATTTTTAAACATTAACAGTCATCCTGTTAATGTCTTGCTTTAAAAAAAATGGAACAATATTGCTGCCCTATCATACTCAACTACACAGTAGCACCAACATTTTACTGCCAAAATGGGCGCTTAAGGCATTTGTTGGTATAACACTTGATAGCACCATTATAACCAAGAATTCTTGCTCTTGCTGTTTGCCAATAACAACTGACAGGTAATAAACCAAAACTAGAGCTGTACATAAGAGGGCGACAGGAGGGTCAGTCACTAGAACTTGTGTAACACAACATGTAGCCACCCACAAAAATGGCCCCAGGCTGACCTTTCCCCTATATATGAAAACTGGTATCCAGGTTAATATGCCTACATCTAGCGTGGGTCAAGAAGCTCTGTGAATCATTTTTTTTTCACTCTGGATTGCTTATAAACACTGATGCTATTTACTGAACTTAAATTACATTCATTTTCAAACAGATGTTTGTCAAGCTATTTGCACGTATCTTATCTGTTGTTTCTAGTATTAGCTTTAGCTTCCGTTTATTTGGAATGAGATATCCCTCATCAGTTGTGCAGAAAAGCAGTCTCAAGGCAAGTCATGCCAGGTGAAATAACACAGTTTAAACACTGAGATTTAAATGACTAAATAATATTGAAACGGAAAATGAGCTGGACACAAGCAGGCCAGCATCGTCATCAGTCACCTCCTGTTTCAGAGAGTTCAGCTGCTCCTCCCTCTCTCCCTGGAGTCTCCTCTTCTCCGCTCGCAGCTCCTCTCCCGACTCTGCCTTCAGACGTTCAATGTCCTGCCTCTTCTGGGCCTCCAGTCTGTCGCGCTCCGCTACTCGTTCTTCCTCTAGAGTGATGCGTAACTCCTTCAGCATGACTTCACACTCCTCCCTGAGCACAGGACACACACGTCAATGTTGTTTTGGGGGATATAGGGGGTTAACTGCAAACTGATTTAAGTTCAGTTGATTTGCAAGGGTCCTATTCTATAAAGCAGAAGTTTTTAAATGTTTTCATGTCCAAGAATATAAGAAGACACTTATTGGGTCAACAGCCACCCATGTGATCAGACTTTGTGAACAAGACATTGATGCGGAAAGTCCATATTGCAGATTTAGCCACCGCTGTTTTATGTGTTAATGTGTGTGTCTGACCTGAGTTTGTGTTGCTGCCTCTCCCTCTCTCCCTGGGCAGACTCTCTGAGTTCCGCCAGCGTCCTTTCAGACTCCTCATTCAGCCTGGCCTCCTCTTCTTTCCTCTTAGACAGCAGACGTTGCCGCAGAGCCCTGGGGAGATGTGCACACACATGCATTTATGAATGAAGAAATTGCTCTAAAAGTATGTTTTAGTCAAATGTAGGCGTGTTTAAATGAGTCCTAACCAAAGGACATTTATAAACTGACACTGTATCACTCATTACATGATAACCACCGAGAGTGAGAAGCAAACAACAGAGAATACAAAAACACACAATCATCCTTGTTCTTTGGCTGAAAGCGTAAACACTGATACATTTGAAAACTGTTGAATAAGTAGTAGTGTTTTAGTTTAAAGGACTTCTTTGACTTGATAGAGGGCTGTAATGTAATAACAAAGTAAAGATACCTCAGTCTTTCTTCGCTCTCCTCCTTCAACTTCCTCTCCTCCTCCTCCTCTTCTCTCCTCAGCTCCTCCTCCAGGAGGCGCATTCGCTTCTCCTTCTCCTTCATCAGATGCTCCTTCTCCTCCTCCACCTCTCGATCAGCCTTCCTCCTCTCCCTCTCCTTCTCCTCCTCGTTCCTCTCTCTCAGACTCCTCTCCTCTCTCTCTGCCCTCTTTCTCTCCTCCTCGTCTTCCTTCTCCCTCTCTTTCCAGATCCTCCAGCTTGGCTCTTCTTCCAGTGGGCTCTCTTGGTTTTGCAAGGGCGGTTCAGCATCTTCGAGTTGGGTGTTGGCAGTGCGGACCAGCCGACCTCGGGAGGTTTCGGGCCTTTGTAGCCCCAGAGACGTGCCGATGACTTCGGTTTTTAGATGGAGCCTGACATCTTGCCCTGAGTGGGAGGGGCTTGAGAGGGAGGGCGAGGGGCTGGACTGGTGGAGAACGAGTCGATCAACTTTCGGAGCTGGAGGGTTGTCTTTGCCAGCAGCCTGCGAATTCCTGAAGAGGGAGAAAGGTGTTATACCAATACCAAGGTTAAAACAATGGCAGAAAATGACACACAGCTTCCAGTGTTATTTTATTAATGGACAAGTGCACTGTGCATATTTCCTGAATATCCTTGCCTTTCTCACAGTAGCTGCATGTTTCACCAAAATGAATCTGTCAGGGGATGATGGGAAACACTGGATCAAAAGGGCCGCTAAAATTACATTACGGGTGTTTTCACACCTTTAACCTGTTTGGTTCGGTTAAAACGAATCCTGGTGCGTTTGCCCAGTTAGTGTAGTTCGTTTGGGCAGGTGTGAACACACTAATCGCACTCGGGTGCGGACCAAAACAACCATACCGAGGTCCGGTTCCAAACTAACTCTGTAGCGGTTCGTTTGTGGTGGGAACATGATCCAACCCAACTACGCGGTGTACTCTGCAAGTTTGAGAGAAACGGCTCCTGTAGCCAGGTGTGCTTTGCATTCTGGGATGTGGCAGAGTTTCTAGTAGTAACAGCTAACCGGAGAACAAACCAGCAATGTTTCTCTCACAGAAATATGCACTAGTTCAGAACACAGGACCTTCTTCCTGTATTTACCTTCTTGCTCCTGCCCCAGACACATCTGACCAATAAGCGGAGAGAACGTTCTCACGTGGTTTGTAGTGATGCATTTTAGTTTGCTTTGATTTTTCTCTGTGTGAAAAGAAACCGAACCAAGGTCTACAAACTCATCAACTGATCTGGACCAGAGCAAACCAACTACAGATGTGAAAATGCCCTAAGACTTCCAATTTCTTGTGAGACACTATTCACACTATAAGAACTGATAAGGACACAATTCTACAAGGGATACTTCTCGTAAGGGTAATGCAACCTAGTCTGAGTACAGCAGCTATTTTCCAGGAACAATATCAAAACAACAACCAACCTCTTGGCAGCCTCTGCTTTCTTTGTCTTTGCCCCCTCCTCATTCTCTTCTTCTTTTGTTTCCTCTTTGTCATCTTTCTCCAGTGGACTAACAGTGCCGGAAAGGTCGTTGATGTCCAGAACCTTTTCCGACAGCTTTAGGATACAAAACCAGAACCATTCCAAAACTAGTTGACAATAAACAGTTGAATGAATGAATAAATGGTGGTGGATGGGTGTCACACTGCAGTACCTTGACATCTATGGAGGTTGAAGCCTCCTCAATGTTCTTACTGGCCTCGGACTCCTGCAATAACACACACACAAACACAGTTCAGTGATAAGGTAAGAGTTCTTCATGGGTACAACAAAATTGCACAAGCAGCACTCAACGTCGAAGCATGTTGACACACAGAAACGCACACAGCAGAAGGCCAAAGCAGAGCGTACATGCAAACACAACCAAGGTCAGCGAGCTGGCAGGCATACTGTAAAATCAGACAGTCAAGCAATGTGTAATCAAAGCAAGCAGACTCTGAAAATGGGGGGTACAATGGCGGGAGATGAGAGTCCTGTGTTTGGTCAAAAGGCTCAAAATCAACCGCCAATCTAAAAGCAGACGTACAACCAAAAGCCTGCACTGCCAGTGGGAAAAGGGATCAAAAACTATCCAATCCAGTCCTCAGGGGCTCAAATGTATTGTCCTCTGACCAACTGATATTCCAGTGTGCGAGTTATGACATTCAGGCTAGGAATCACAGAGGGTGAGACAGCCCCTAAGGCAGTGGAGTTGAATTCTGGGAGCTACATGCACCTGCTTGCAGAGATCAAGCAGGACCAGGGTTGGGTGTCAGTAGAAGATGATGGTGGTGGTGGGTGGGAGGGGGGCATGCACAGAGGCAACACCAAACCCTACCTCTGCAGGAAGGGGGCATTTTTTTGTCACATTCTTCATCTTGCCAGCAAGAATTTTTCTCTTTTGGTCAAGCGTTTTAAGGTCACTCAGCATCATCTTCTTGCCTAGCTTGGCTGGTCGGACCTGAGCCGTTCCAGTCTCAAAAACCTCGACGGCTTCCTCCTCGCTCTCCGATGCAGTTCGGGGCTTTTGGGCATCCGATTCCTCGTCTACCCCCGGCCCCTCCCCCTCTGTTTCTCCTCCTTCGCTCTGTGCACATCTCTCTAACACCTCCTCGTCACTCTCTGTCAGTCTCCCCTGGCTCAGGGAGCATCTCTCCAAAGCCTCATCGCTCTCCTCCTCCTCTTTTTCCTTCTCTTGCTCTCTTTCGCTATTTATCTCTAACTCCTCTTCCTCACTCTCATTCTGCCCTTCTTCATCATCTATGCTTCTCTCAAGCTCATCTCTCTCTTTGTCATTTTTGTCTTCCTCCTCGCTCCCTTCATCTTGATTGCTTCGGGAGAATTTCTCCACAACTTCATCGCTACCTTCCTCAAATTCGTGTTTTCCTTCTTCTGCTTGCACCTTCTCCTTCACCTCTTCTTTCTCCTCCATTAAACTCTCCACAGCCTCATCACTCTCCACATTCTCTTCTCTGTCTTTGGTCTCATCATGCTGGCTACTTTCTACTTCCTCATCTCTGCCATTTTCCTCTCTTTCATTGATCTCCTGCTTCTCAATGTGTTCCATGTTTTCTGACACTCCACCATCCCCTTCATCTTTCTCTTCATCATCACCTTCACAGCATTCCTCCTCTATCTCATCGCTCTCTACTTCCTCCTCTTCTTTCTTGCTTTCTATAGACCCTTTACTTCCTCCCTGCTCTTCCTCCATCTCACCCCCGTCTTCTTTGCTTTTTCTCTCACCTGCTTCCTCATCCTGTGCCTCCCCCTCTTCCTGCTCATTTCCTACCTCAACTTTATCCTCCGTCCCTCCCTCCTCCGTTTCCCCTCCTCCTTCATCCTCTCCCTTCTCTCTCTGAACATCCTCGTCTTCCAACTCTCCTCCCTCCTGCTCCTCCTCAACCACCTCATTTAACCCCTCTGCTACTTCCTGTTCAGCAGAGTGCTCAGGTTCAGGGCTGATAGGACCTGCCCCGTCCACACTGACATGGTTTCCGCTGCTCGCCAGCGGCGACAGGTGGAGGTGGCGGCCCCTCAAAGAGTCCTTGAGGAAGAAAAGTCCATCCATCCCAAACAGAGGCACAAAGGAAGGCGTGCAGAGACACAAGGGAGAGAAAGGACGGAGGAGGGCAGGTGAGGGAAGGAGTCAGACAGAAAATATTGTGACCCCCCCGCTGAAAGACAGGGGTGAGGGGTGATGATCTTGACACAACTGCATGCAAAACCGACGGATCGTGCATTTTGTAGGGACAAAATTAGTCATGTTAGACAGCCAACACATGAAAATAAATTAAGCATACGAACAAATAAAAACATGCATAGAAAAATGTACAAATGTTCATGTTGTGGGTCTCAGTCACACAAACATAGGAGCAGCTTTCTTTGACAAATGGGATTTCCTTTTTCATTGTTTCTCTTCCCAAAAAGCCATAATGTGTAGAAGAAATAACCAAATCTATATGCATTCGTTCTGCTGAATCATTGGGACATTGTGCAATTTTAGAACACAGAATAAATGCATCCATCTTTCATTAATAGGTAATGTAAAAGATGTGCAAGATTAATAAATTAGGACTAACTTCTCAGAATCTAATGGCAGTGGTGGGGAGTTGTACTGGTCTATCCCAAATGAAGACAAATGCATAAATCAGAGGAAAATTACAGTATTCACTGTTTTGATGGTGATTCTCCTGATATATAGTTTCAGACAGCAAAGCAGTAACAGTGACAGTAGGAAGACAGCAAGACAAAGAGGAAGACACAGTAACAGCCGTGCCCATAGGACAGGTCCCAGCAGCACAGCAGCTACATGAACACATCCCGCCAGGTCACAGTGCAAAGGTGAGCGGTTTAAAGGTCAAAGAGGTCACACGAGAGAAAGAGAAGGAATAACAGATGGTTTAGAATCAGAGTTACATGAGACAACAAGAAAAGTCCACTATGGTAGTGACAGATTGAGAATGCGTAGAAATATGTAAACAATTAGGACAGCCCCAAACTTAAATATACATTAGCATCTATACCCCATATTATTAAGTTATTTTCATTCATTGATTAAACTAATACTGAAAACACCCTGGTACATGCATTTGTACCAGGGGGAAAAGTTACTTGAGACCCCTTTTCTTCACAACATACTCGACTTGTACAAAATCTCTGGTTCAAAGATACAGTACAAACGCAACATTAATCTCCGTGATCATGAATATACCTGGGATGCCAGGGTTGTGCTTCTAAAGTTCCTGTCAACTCACGCAATATGAAAAAGTGTTTCAGTCAAGTAATCAGTTGTCAGTCACAGTGAAAAAAAATACTATGGTCTTTCAAAGAATATGGTGCACAGGTGTTACATATACAACAGAAATGGCAGAGCGAGCAAGAAAGACAAAAACAAAGCTGGGAGCCACTGCAAAAGTGGACGGTGTGTGTGTGTGTGTGTGTGTGTGTGTGTGTGTGTGTGTGTGTGTGTGTGTGTGTGTTTTTACCTGTTGGGACGGTGGTTCAGGGCTGTGGTCTCCAGATAGGGCCAAGTCCTGCAACTCTGGCTCTGTCTTCTCCTCCGCTGGAGCTCCACCACTAGCTTCGCTGTCCTAGAGCACACACACACACACACACACACACACGCACAGTCGTGTTTCCATCACTTCAGAGGACATTACATTAACTTACCCTAACCATAACCACTACTTGCCTAACCATAACCCTTAGTTTAACCTAAACCTAAACCTTACCTTACCCTAACCTTAAACCAAGTCTTCACCCTAAGATTGAATGATATCTATTATGGGGACTTGCGTTTTGTCCCCAAAAGGAAGGCGAGTCCCCACACTGTGTAAACAGATTTATGTCCCCACAATATGAGCAATACTCTCCACACACACACACACACAGACAGGGCACTAAAACTTTCCACTGGAATTGATAAACCATTAAATAAGAAGAAAACATATGCATACCTAAGAAGCACGGTGCCCTTCTGGAATTAATATAGAATCAACAGTGTTATTTCTATACAAGGGAATAATTGGGCTGAAATATATTAGTATGAGCCTTGAAACAGCTGTTCTCTTACTGTAGGATTGATTTTATCCTGTCTACCTCATACTGTAGGCCTCCTCCAAGGGCATCCAGGTCCAGATGAAGGTTCTTCAATAATCGGTCTGAACCACGAGGACTCGGCTGAAAAAGTGACAATGTCTGGTTTGATGGGGAAGTATACATTTAAGAGTGATAGGCGACTACTTTCATCACCTTGCATTTATCTTTAGGTTGTACTGTACCTTGTGTTCTGAGATTTTCTCATCGTCTTCATCATCATCAAAGCCAGGCAGAGTGAGAGACACCCTCTCCTCCTGCCTCCTGCCCAAAACACTAGATGCTCCACTGCTCCGAGGGCCCTGACAGAGAAAGACATTAAACATAGTATACAGTATACTGTAAGGGTTTGGGAGAGGCTACAGATTCAAAACATATCATATGGTCCTTCATATAGCACTAGGATCTTACCCCAAGGGGGGTCTTTAGGGGCTCCAGTCCCCCAGAGCTACCGAGGGACCGCCGGAGAGCAGGAGCAGAACCAGGGAGTGGGCCTGGGCCAGGGGCATCCAGACCTCTCAGAGGAGCCAGGCTGCCCAGCGGGGATGGCAGGGGTCCCAAGGCTGAACTCAGTGCCTGCAGGGAAAGAGACATAGTCAGAGAAGTAAGCACCTAGACCAAGACTTTTCGAACATCAGAAACAATCCCCACTGTGGTTGATTAGGGATCTGGAGATCCAGAAAATACAAGATTAAAACTGTGGTAAAAAAAACCAAAAAAACAAACACTCACTCCAGGGGTCTTGAGTGGCTCCTTCTTCTTCTTCTCTTTTTTCTCCTTCTTTTCTTTCTTCTTCTTCTTGTCCTTGTCCTTCTTCGCCCCTGTGCCTCCTGCAGCAACCGTGAGCTGGGCGTGCTCACGCTCCTGGGCCACCAGGCGGCGGTAGTGCTCGTCGCAGGGGTGATCCCAGGTGGACTGGCCGGAGGAGAAGTTGAAATAGTAGATGTCCCCCGTCACATCCTGGCTGTGGGGGAGGAGGAGGGGGGAAAGGAGGGGGGTCACTTCAGCACCTCCAGAAAGGCCCAGGGAGGGGGAGATGATGGGTGGATGAGGGGTAGGTGAACAGAGAGATGTCACCAGAGGTTGTGTTGTCACCTGATGCTGCACCAAATGAACTATATCATTCTATATAACCCAATCTCAGAGATTTGTTGGGCCATTAAGGATAAAAGCGGCATAGTAATGACTGCGTAACTAATTATTTTAGATGAGTTAATAATTATTCGTTTACAACCATAAAATCTATTTTATTATTAGCTCCATTCCCTCAAAGCATCAGATTGAAGCTGAAATACACCCACATATTACTCCTTGATTTGTTTTTTCCATAATTCGTCGTCAGCCTGAGTCAACAGGAGCACACACACAGGAGAAATGGTGGACGGGTATTTCACTTAGTTGAGCAATAAGCCCAATAGTGGCTTATAGAGAAAAAAATCCCTCATTTGGTTTAGATGCTGTTTGTTGCTTTATCAGTCCTAAACAAACCCTCAGAACTATACCTTAAATTGATTTAATCTAGGATCTGCCTGATTGCTGCGTTAGAAGTGTGTTGTATTGTAAGGTATTATTAAGACAATTTCACTGCAGCCAACATCTCCCTGTTTATGTTGTTAAGAGAAGGTTGCTATGCACCTCCACCTTCAGGTGTCAAGAACAGACCTTCACCCTTGATTAGTTGCAAGGGCACAAACACTCCTGCACTACATTACTCTCAAACACACTCAGGCAAATCAAAGAACTGAAGAACCAAGACTGTTCATAACAACTTTCAACTCAGATCAAGAGCAACTGAAACCCTGAGTAAAGCTGTAACACCACAGCCCCCTCTACATTTAAATATGATTCCATATTACATCCAGTGTTACAAAATCTTAGCAAATACTCTGATCCAGATTAAAATGATCTGAGTATAAGGTTGTTTTGTGTGGGTGGTCATGCTGCCGGGGCTCCACTCCCCAGCTTCTCTCCCCTTACTTACCAAGGCTTCCACTCGGGAGGCAGAGGGGCAACAATGCCTTCCCTGGCCAGCCACAGGAGGTCCGGCTCACTGTCGGGATCAATGCCAATTTCTCTTGCGTACTCTTGGATCTCTGACGAGAGAAAAAGAGAAAGCAGGATATGAGACAAGCTGAATGTAAAAGTCGTACATTATACAGCTCATTAAGGCAAAGTGAGGCACCCCCAAAACAAAACATGATACAATAGAATGATGTAAGAGTTTGGGAGGGGATAAAAACTCTATACTGTAGATTGTAAATAAAAGCACATTAACACTGCAGAGTTTCCATACTGCTGCTGCCAGGAAGGATCCTCCATTATCTATCATCAATAATCAACATGTCATTGTAAACCAATCAAAATGAGGATTTCACACCTGCCACCAATGAGCTGCTAGTATATTTCACCTGTGGCTGGAGAGTTTATACATTTTTATTTTGGGATAATCTGGGCACAGTGAGACAATCATATGCTTGCCTAGTACCATAAACAGGTTCTCACCCTCACCACTGTGTACCTTGTTCAGAGGGTATATAGGTCTCATCGTAGTCCTCTTCAAGGATCAGCTGGTCTCCTATGAGAGCAGCTGCAGTCATGCTTACTGCAGAGACACGGGGGGGAATGCAAAACAGGATGTCAGGCATAAGAAGAGGAGATACATTGTTTATAACACAACAGCAGACATACTACACTAAGGTTTCCCGTCTCGCGCGGCAGAATGTTGCTTTCTGAGAGAAAACTGAAGATTTTACCTTGCCATCATGTTCAGCTAATAAGATTAAAAACTTAACTTCTTAGGTCTAGCTAGATTGTTATACAAATAAAAGCCAGGGTCAGTGAGAAACGGCATCAGTAAAGCCACAACAGCATCTCGATAAACAAAAAACATCGACGTGAAATCATTTTAAGGACAGTAATGCTTGGGACAGCTAGGAAAGGAATCAGCTAAGCTAATGAAGCTAGCATCTCAGCTAACGTCAACGTTAGCTAGCTGGGCGCCATCTAGCTACTTAACGTTAGCTCCGCCGGCTAAGTAGTTTGAGAATAGCTTATTCGTTATAAGTGATTTACCTTGCAAACTTTTAATCGTTTTCTCATTAGTCTATGTGGCAATATCGATTAGTTGTCAGTTGTATAACACGGACATTGTGTACGCAGAGGAGAGAAAAACACGAAAGTTACAACACTAACAACATCTCCAAGGACGCTTCCCCAGTTTCCTGTTGACTATGGAAACGTGGCTCTGACTGGCTGAGCCACATGAGGCGTTCAGACGGCCTCGTAAACTCCTAATTCGTCAACAATTAGAAAAGACAATATGAACGACGTAAATAATTGATTTTTATAAATTTACCAATATGAATGCGTTAAAAATAGTGATGTACATATTACTAATGTGGAAAGAACAATAACCTATGAAGAAATGCATTATGTGTACTATGAGATGTTATACTCATGTGTGTTTTCCAGTTGACTGGGTCCTTCGTGTGTATGTATATTTTGCACTACACCTGAAAGCATCAATTGCTGTACGTCTTCAGCAAGAGCTGACATCCATAGGATGACTAAAATACCACTTTCCATCTGTTTTTGATTTCCTCAAGGGCAAAACAAGTGTGATTGTATGTTGTATGGAATTTTGCCAGTAATTCTTACACAGTCATGTCTACTGTATCCATCCTCCTCTCACTCTTATTTCTTCCTCTTGTATGGTATAGGACTGAAGTAGCACCTGGGCGCTTAGCACTTGTGTGATGTTACTCTGCTTCTGAAGAGAAATATGTTTATGTTTCACATTCACGTATGCCATCTCTGCTTAAAAGGAGCATTGACGACTTAGTTTGGAATCCCTTCTAAATTACTTTTTTTTACCCCCTTTCAACCATGTCTTTCTTTAGGACAGAGTTCTGCAGGCAGCAGCTGCTCCTGCTGTAACGTCTCCCTCACTGTTGTGTAGAAACCACAGCAATTTTTCTTAAATTCATCACTGAGAGATGTCACTGACTTTTAGTTGAGGAAATGAGCTCCATAGAGATGGTGCTAATCTATTTGGAGAAGAGAGAGTTATTCTGTATGAGGTCTCCTAATTTAAAGGAATTAAACATTTCATAATGACACTATACAATCCACCATATCTTGTATCAAAAATAAGTTGAAACCACATTTTAATACGATCATTTCTTTTTTTTCTGATTGAATTCAAACTGTAATTCCCCTCCTTTCTCACTATAATTCAAAGAACGGCTCTTTTTAAAATGTGTGTTAAAACAGCTTAGTAGGAGTGAGTTTATTTTTACAAGGGGAAAAGGTGAAGTGTTTCGCATGTGTCTGCATGTGTTTTGAATGTAAGGATCCCTGTGGTGTGGCAAATTGCACTTTCTGTCCCAAATCCTCTCATTCACAGCTGGGGGCTGCATTAACACTGTGTTGATGAATGCTGCCTTTGTCCCGTCTCGGAGCCAGGGTGTGATATCAGATTGTTGACGCGCTTCTCATGCAATCCATTGTTGACTGTTGAGTAAATTAGTACAAGTTTCCTGTCCACCATCTTGCAGAAGATTTTCAAATTTAATCTGGTGTAGTATGTGCAGAGATAGCTTCAAATAAATAACACTATCTATCTGACTTCTGTCCTTTGACTTCTGTCTCTTTACTCAGGGGTTTTAACCACATGTGGGCTGGCGAGGGGAGGACTGATGCAACTTGACTGGTTCACTTGGCACGTAGTCTTTAGTCCACATAGAAGCTGTGGTGAGGCACTGCATTGAGTAAATTATTTTAACTCTCTGGCTTAATGTGGTTCCAATAATGCAAGTTTTCAAATATCCCCTGCTGCTCAACATATATTTCCTCCCCTCTCGCATAGTGGTGTCTCACTTAGACATGTTTCTTTTTGGTATTAGATCAATTTTATTAGATAATAAAATTCTAATAAAACACATATGAAATAGTTATTTAGTAGTTTAATAGTTATATAGTATAACATTAGATAGTAGGTACCAAATAGTGATCCCGAATGCTTGACATGCATGGTTTCAGGTAAAAACGACTTTTCTTTCCCTTCTGTGTTTGTCATGGTGTGGGCGGTTTGATTTCTAAAAACAGGGTGAATGACCTCTACATCTTGGGCAATGGTAGCTTTAACATTACAAACAGGCCTTGAAACTTAGATGATCAACTCAACACTTACGCGCCAAACGGCATACACAGTCCCAATGTGAGATTGCAGTGTGTATGTCAGTCTCAGCGCCCCAGACATGTGTCATGCACTGTATGTTTCGGTTTTTGAATGAGCTACAGTTTGGTAGCCATGAAGTTCATCTTTTTTAATGTTAAAATTTGAGTCAACTCATCCTTTTTCATGTACGATGGTGGTAGATGTTACATCTGTGTAGCTGAACAACCCAACATGTGATGCATCATGACCCACTCCATTTTATGAAACTTCATTTGAAATTGAGAAAAGCGATGCAACCAAGCTGAATTGTGCAATTATTTCACCAATAACTGATGGGTTCAATACCTTGTTTAGCCATTGTTTGAAAATAGTACTGGAAAAAGCATTAAAATAATTAATATAATAGTCATAATACATGTAAAAGACGCATAAGTAAAACTGATATGTCCAGAATTTTACTAGTAAAAATAAAAAAGCATTTAGCAGTAAGTGTACTTGTTAACTGCTTGTTAGATTAAACTATTGCAACACATATTAGTGTATGAGCTTTTTCCATGTTTTCCTTGTGAAATCTGCATACTTGTAGCCTATATAGCCAAAAGATGAATGTAGTGAAGTAAAAAGCATATTTTATGGACTAATGGTATAATGGTGGGCGGCGCAGTGGTTAGCACTGTTGCCTCACAGCAAGGGTTCTTGGTTCAACCCCAGCTTTCTGTGTGGAGTTTGCATGTTCTCCCCGTGTCTGCGTGGATTCTCTCCGGGTTCTCCGGCTTCCTCCCACCATCCAAAGACATGCAGGTTAGGTTAATTGATGATTCTAAAATTGCCCGTAGGTGTGACTGTGAGTGTGAATGTTTGTCTGTCTCTATGTGTCAGCCCTGTGATTGACTGGCGACCAGTCCAGGGTGTACCCCGCCTCTCGCCCAATGTCAGCTGGGATAGGCTCCAGATCCCCCGCGACCCTCTGAGGATGAGCGGTATAGATAATGGATGGATGAATGGTATAAAATCTATTAAAAAAGTCTTCAAAATCCCCTTTCAGCTCAACTTAAAACTCTACCATGATTCATAAAATTGCCTTACAGTGTATAGTGTCATTCTGTTACCTGTAACAATGAATGTGTGTTCCTTGTTTGATAATTTAAGCACACGCAGTTTATTGTAGCATTTGCTGTTCCATCAGCTTTCAGAAGTGTAGCGCTTCGGAACCAAGGAACATGTTCTTCCTATGTTGGCCCTAACATTTAACTGTGCACCTTAATACACTGCATTATCTTTGGAACAGTCTTAAGAGCAGCAAATGGCTACAGAGGCTCATAAAAGGAGAAGATAATGTTCCCTATCACTGGTTAGAATGACAACTCACTGCATGTTGGCTGACAGCTAAGTGTGTCCTCATTATTCTCTGATTATATGAGCGTATTTGTGAGCGTGTGCTTGAGAGTGTGTGGATTCTTTTATAATTAAACAATATTCCTTGGTGACTGTGTGTCACCTTCATTCTGCTCCTCTAATGATTTAGGTTATCTGAGTTCAGGGTGGATTGTCTTGCTTTGCTGTCAAGCTGTACAACCCACAGGGCGATGCAACCTACAGTGACACTCTACGACCAGGGCTTTGGTCCAAATATCGGTATTAAAGCAGATGTGACATTGCAAAACCACATTACTACAGTTAAGTAGACTTGGGTATAGCAATCTGAAGTGGTGTGTGCGTTGGAGAAAATGAGAGAGAGCTCCACACTGTTTCTCACAGCTGAGATAACCTCCCCTGCTGGTTTGAGAACAGTGCTCCATCATGTGCTCCATCATGGAGGCAGCTGGAACAATGACGTGACCTTTGAACCTCAGCCAGGGCCTGATCAAATGGTGGATTTGCTGATTAAATATTTATCAGCTCCAGGCAATTACCCCACATCTGTCTGGCTGTTTGATGGTCACTGTAAAACTGGTTGTTGATCATCAACAAAGAAGTTCCTTCTTATTAGCATCCATAAATCCCATCACGTGTTAGACTAAAAAACAGTTGGCCTTTGTAACTGTAAATCCTGAAAAATAGACCAATTCTTTCTTTAAACACAGTATTGTCTCTGTTTAGCAATGGTATTGTCTTAAACAAAGTCCTAATTATGCTTGCAATTCAGCTGGATCTTTGACCCAGTGGTGGTGCTGCCTATATGATGCCTTTGTGATTTTGCCCAAAATAGCTGTCAGCCAAGAATTACTAATTATTAATTGAAAATGTCCCTAATTTTTAGATTCCCCATGATAAACTTTGTTGCTCCCTTTTGCCTGTTTTAAATGTTCTTTGTAATAATGTTGTGTTCAGATCGATGCCTTTAGTATTACAAAACATGCAACATTAGCGATTTTCTTGACAGCTAGGTGTTCTGAGTTTGTATTGATAATAATTACGACAGCAGTAATCTAGATAGGTGGCTTCTTGTGGATGCTGAATCAATGTGGTGCAATGCAAGCAGTCTCAAAGGTTGCTGTTCCAGATAAGAGTCATTCTTCTTACAAAGCCTGTTCCACTCCTGGTCAGCAGCTCTGAGCTCAGAGCAGCTGATATGTAGAACACTCTTATCTCATGGACCAGGTCAAAATCCCTAAAGACTACTGTACAATGACAGCACAAGCTGAAGCCATTGAGTGGAGCCAAGTGCTGTGATCTGTTCATCCTTCTACTGTTCTTGGTGCGTATAGTGGAGGTCTGCAACTGACGATTATTTTCATTATCAGTCATTGTGGTGATGGACTGAATTGAGTAAATTGAGTAAATTATTTTTTTTCATTACAAGTTTAGTCTGAAAAATGTCAGAATATAGTGAAAAAATGCCCCTCACAATTTTCCAGATCCCAAGGTAGCATCTTCAAGTTGTTCAAAACCATGGTTGTCCTTGCCTGGCTGCTCTAGTTTGCTTGGCTAAATAAGGCACTCCTCAGGCACAAATTCAGACATACACACTACTGGATGTCAACTACAAAGCTTCCATTGTTACATTTTCAAAATGTCTGCTGTATTTTGCTAATTGGTGTCAGACAAATGGCTTGAGTTGATAACGTCAGTCGGAACCTAGCGGGCATTCATGTGGCTTGCGTAGGTGACAGCTCAGTCACCCATCTGGCTTTATGGCCTCATCAGCTTGTCTCCTGTCCGTAAAAACGTAAAGCGAACGAGTTTGTAGTCAGGGGGTGAGAGTGAAGATAGACACCACAGTGTCAAATGATAAATAACAAAGGCAAATGGAAGTAGAGAAAGACAAAAAAGGATCAAATGTGATTTGGTTTTTAAACGGGCATAAAGGAATTGCTTCAGACACACACTGAAACCATCGCAAAGGGAAACTGGAAATAAAAGATTAGAGACCCCTACACATATGTAATGAAACCCAACAAAACAGCCCTGCAGGAAAAGCAACAATGTTCAGCTTTTTCTTGAGACCATGACAGAGAGTAGTTGACTCAACTGCTGGTACGCACTCAGAAATACAGGCACATTTGTACCATAACAAGAGCATCAGGGGGCCTTATGAGACCAGACATGGACCATTTGATCCACCATGTAGGTGTACTTTCTGATAGTTTGAGGTACAAATTCAGCCTGAACTGAAAATATACTGCAGCATTTTTCCAGCATGCTGTGAGGTAGTAAGCAACTATTACTGATGACTATTTGGCTCTGTATTCTGTACATCATGATGAAATAAGTATGAAAGGGTTCTTCAGGATCAAAAGCATTATTGGAGAATTGCTGGAGAACAGCTGACTTGAACAGTTTGTACCGATCCTATTTCCTCTAAAAATCATTTCCACCCAACTCAGTAGTTAAAGTCAGTTATGGCAACACGCTGCATGGAGCACTTGTGTGATCTACCCCATTTACATACAAGGGTGAAACAAAATATTAGAAACACTTTGTCCATTAAGTTGAGTCAACTCCTTTCATGCAGTCTGAACAAAATTGAATGGTTTGCAAGGTAGTATTTATTGCAAGGCCATTGCCTTGGATTTCAAAACACTGTACAAGGGTTCCTATTTTTCTTATTACTGTGTGTATTGTTGTTGGATATCTAACACCATCTATATGTTTTATTCGCTGTGGTGAACTGGTGAACTTGTTTTTGATATGGTAAACTGAGACTAAAGCCATCATTACCCTTTTGTACCGTCAATTGTCTTGAACATCTGTATATGTTACTGTGTATGATTTAAATTCTTGCCACATGTTGCATAAGATATGAACTGGACATGTTGCCATCGCTCAGAGCAAGTACTGACGGTACAAGAATTTAAGACCAGGTATTAATGGTATTCAGAGAAAAGTGCATTGATCATATATTGGAACTACATTATGCAAGAAACACAGACCAGTCTCTTGGTTACAGCTGATTGCCACTGACCACTGATGACAATGATTAACCTTGCACCTAATAACCCTGCACTATTAGACTAGCTTTCTCTCTGCAGATAGTTTCCTTCTATCATTGTACACCTATCAGCACATAGAGATGCTTGCGCAGAATTATTTCTACAGCACATTAATATACAAGGGATAAAAAAAACAAGTTTGATGGAAAATGTATAAATTATGTCACCTTCTCTGTTTTAAGTAAAACTTTTAGTTACTGAACCAGAGCGTGTTTTTAATATATATGTTACAGATTTTACCACATACTTTCACTTTGTATCACTAGGGTAGAGGGGGTTTTGTTTTTCCTTCTAAAGGAAAGGAATTATACTGTATCTTATATTGCAAATCTCAAAAGAATAGGTATGAACCTTTTCATAGGCAATTATTATATGAGGGTAATGCTTGTGTTACAGAAGACGTTATAGTACTTATGATATATGCACACTGCATGTGTGTAATTAGAGACAACTTTCTATACTATGACCATTTGTATTCCTTGAATTACACGAAGCCACGGTGACAAAGTCCACTGGTGATGGAACAACAAACAACAGCATGGCACACATGAATCTTTGACCTATTAATCATCGTGCACACCAGCCACAAACTTTGTTATCCATAAACTGTGATAAGTCTGCCTTGATACTCTGTTCTCAAGATTACTGCACTGTTACGTGGTATTGTGTGGCTCTGTGTGAATGTGAGTTTGTGATCCACAGTTTAGTGACTGCAGATTGAATGTGATTGCATTTCAGAGAGTCAACTGCAGCAAGTCACTGTCTTCTGTTTACTCTTGTTCGTTTCTCTTGGCAGCGTTTTGGCAGCACTGGGACTGTAAATAATGTGGCTTTCCTCTCCCACACACTCTTCTGTAACAAATGGTATGCAAGAAAATCACTGGAAGGGGGGCAACCTAAACTGTTATTTGAAGTATATGCTGCAAAAATGTAGAAAATAAAACAGGACCCAGTACAGACCCCTGCTAGTTATGTTTACTTATGCTATGTGGGGACATTTTATGTTATGTTTAATCTGTTATGTAGCCTCTTACATCGTTTTTCATACCTATTTGCTTGTCTTTCCAGCTCTCCTCTCTCTACTTTTTCTTTGATATCATACATAAACCTACATTTTCTTTCTTGTCACTCCCTCCCCTTTTCGTCATATTCACACTTCTTTCCTAATTTAACCATCTTCATGGCTCTGTCTTCACACCGAGTTGCCTTTTGTTTATGTCAGCCTTTTATATCTTCTACAAAACAAGAGCGCTGTGGCCACAGGACAAATGAGAAAGGCCTTTATCAAGCATGAAAAAAATGCGAAGTCCTGTCCTGCTGCCCTAAAAAAATGTGGTGAATTTAGAGGTGTGGAAGGCTCTTGCTAAGAAATGTTTGTACTTAAAACTTACAGTACGTGTATGATGTATGATAATGTATAGTGAATCTGTGACTGTGTGTGTCGGTGTGTGTGCTGAGTGCTCTCCTCCCAGCAGGTGACCATTGAACTCTCAACCCAGTCCCCCTGCTGAGAGAGATGGCGGGGGGGTGAGGTCCACCTCCACGGAGACACACAGTCCCCACACCTCCACCCCCACCCCTCATCCCCACTTGGACTCATCCCTCACTGGGGAGCTATAAAAAGTCTGCTCTTGCTGAAGTTGTTCAGTCTCGTGAAGAACTCCCCCAGGTAAGACAAGCAGCTGCTGTGGCTCTAAGTGGGACGTGGGTTGTAGAATAGAATAGGCAGTCAAAAAAGAATAACTGTTGGAGACCCTTTTTGTCTGCCAGACTTCAGCTTTCTGCAATCTGTTAACTTTGATGAAGTTGAGAACTGGTGCCTAAAATAAATTTCTCTTAATGCTGTTGAGCCTGTGGTGATATTTTAGCAGCTATCTTTATTTCAAGGAGATGAAGATATCCCTAAACTTCCAGAAAGTGCTTCTGGATTGAGACTGTCTTTGAGATCAGAGAGATGACTTGCTAATTCTATGACTGTGAGCGCTCTTACCGTAAAGCCTGGATCGGGATTACATAGCAGTCCAGAGCTAATCTGATTGAGCTGTCTCTCTAATTTGTAGCCATTCCTAATCTACCCAGTTTACAGGTTCTTTTAATAGGCAGCCATATGTTTAGTGTGAACTCATTTGGGCCACTTCAGGGATGAGTGTGTAGCTTTAACGGTGTGTGCATTCTTACTTTTAAGCCTGTTCATCCGGCCTTCACATTGCTTTAGGTGGGGGATTTAAGATTTATTCGATTAATGGCATTCCAATTTTAAATGGGTTAATTTCTTTGTGTAATTTAAACATGTTTTATTAAAAGTCCTTTAACTGTAATACTGTGAGTGTGACATGTGTACTGTTACCTCTTTCTCCACTGTAGACCACCATCATGAAATTTGTGGCTCTCGCTCTCGCCCTGCTGCTGGCTGTCGGTGAGTACTGTGCTGTTTCTTATTTTAGGGAAACGCTTGACCTGCATGTACAGCTTTGCTCAATCAGTAGATCAATTTTACATTTAATATATTTTAAATATATCTTCTATTTTAAATGACATTTGAAATACTGTATTTTCTGAATGCTTACGGTTGCATTTTTCCCCTCCTTCCCCTTCACTCTCTTTCTGCTCTATCTGTCCTCCCCACCTTTTCTCCTCAGGCTCTCAGGCCGCTTCCGTGCAGGCTGATGCACCCTCCAGTCTGGCCCACATTCGGTCTGTTATGGATTTCTACCTGACTCAGGTGAAGGACACTGCCATCAGAACCCTGGACCAGCTCGATGACGCTGAGCACAGTGCACTCAAGTAAGGCCGAGTCATTCCCTCAGTCAGTCCCACTTTCTATCACTGATACTTGCTTGGTCATTAGTTCATTCACCTTTCTCCTCTAGTCACCATTTACTCATTGATGTGTTTATTAACTTTGGCTAAAATGCTTTTGCTCCCCCATCTCTTTTCTCTCTCAGGGCCACCCTTACCAAGCGCGTGGAGGAGATGTACAATCAAATCAAGGAACTGCAGAAGAACGTTTCCCCCTTCACTGACAACGTTGTCACCACCATCGCTGATGCCACAGCTGAGTTCCGTGCCAAAGTCAGGGAGGATATTGAGGCCCTGAAATCCAAGTTGGAGCCCGAACGCACTAAGCTGAGGGAGGTCATCGACAAGCACATTGCTGAGTACCGCGACCAGATGGAGCCCATCATCACAGAGTACTACAACAAGCACACAGCTGAGATGGAGGTCCTGAAGGGCAAGCTGGAGCCCGTTGTGGAGCAGCTTCGTGCCAAGGTGGCTGTCAATGTGGAGGAGACCAAGACCGCCATGATGCCCATAGTGGAGGCTGTGCGTAGCAAGCTCGCTGAGCATCTGGAGAATCTGAAGGCCATGGCTACTCCCTATGTCGAGGAGTACAAGGACAAGCTGGTGCAGACCTACAACCAAGCACAGACCGTCAACACCCAGGAGCTCACTGACCTGCAGGAGAAGATCGCACCTTTAGTCGAGGAAGTCAAGGAGAAGCTCCAAGCTATCTTTGCGACCATCGTTGCTACCGTCAACAAGAGCTAAATCCTCTCTACCCTGTTCCTGTAACTAACCTCACCTACCTGTTAATCCTAGATTCATTCCACCTTTCTCTCCATTCCTTCTTTCCTCACATGTGCATACAGACCACCTCCCAAAATGAAGCCAATGCCTAACTGATGCACTTCTTTGCAACAAAATGGCAGGACTCTTGCTCTCTCTCTCTCTTGCAAACACCTTCCTTCATGCGCACATGCTCAAGCACATGCAAGCAAAGACATACACAGACACATACATACTCAGCACACACATGCATCACTCTCTGCATGCCATGACCAACTGCTTATATTTTGTGTAGAAATTGTATGTGAATTACCACAAGTGCCTTAACATCTGTGTAATGATGATGGTCTGATGAAAACTGTGCTGACGAAATATAGCTCAATAAACATCTGACTGTTTATACTACTTTGCTCTCTGACTCTAACTTGAACAGTTTTATATGCCAGTTAGATATTGAAATGTTGAATTTGAAATTCCCTAAATGATCTGTCTGTAATGAAAGAGAATATTGTCTATAACAATTTATAACACACTGCAATTCACTCTGTTATTACATGCATGTCTGTCCCGTCTGAGGCCAGTGTTAAGAGGCTAAACTATTAAAATACATAATGCAGTTTAATAACAAAAATGATCTTCTCAGGAATAAAACAGCACACCTTTAGCTTTATGTGAGTGTTCTGATCTCAGTGAGCCTCTAAGATCATATCACACAGACAGCATTTTGAGGGGGTCATCATTGATCACAGGTCCACTGGGAAGAACAATATTAATATAATCAGTTCTACTTAAGAGGGGCTTCCAATAACAACAATAACAATGAGATATTCCTGCCTGTGGTCCTGAAAGCTGTGATTAATGAGCTGAGGGGTGCAAATTGGCCTATTGACAAACTTAAGTCTTGTTGTGCTTTATTAGGGAAAAGTCCGCTTTTCTGCTTTGGATCCCTCAGGCTGGAACCCTTCAACACTGTCCCATTATAGACCCACATGAGGCTATACACACACACACACACACACACACACACACACACACACACATCCCAACCACACCACTAAACACTTCCAATCAGACAACTTTGATTTATCAACATCATATATCCTACCATTCATGTCTGACTTTGAGTTTTATGAACTATGGTCAGGTCTTCATGTGACACAAAACCTTACATGACACACACACTGTGAGACAAAGACACTTTCAAAAACCTAACAACATTAACAATAAGGACAACAATGGAAATAAGTCCAGGACTTTATCAATGTATCCCACACTGTCTGATATGTTGCATTTTATAAATATCCTAGAGTTTTCCCATTAAACCAAACCAAACATATCCGCTTAAGTCAGTTTTAGGGAATAACTGACTCTCTAATTAGTATGGTGTTGAAACTATGCTCCACGAAAATAGGCGATGAATAATAAAAGCAGTTTGCTGCTATCTTCGTCTGTCCACACCCAGTAACACTGGGCTGATTAGGATGTTATTAATGTGCTACTGGTTGGTCAAGACAAGCTCCACTTAAGGCTTTAGGCTATAGGAAACAATAGGAGATGCAAGCAGGGATTTCAAGATGCTCCAAAAAGGTTGTGTGTGTGTGTGTGTGTGTGTGTGTGTGCGCGCGCGCGCATTTGTGTATTCACAATTCTTGGGGCATGCGTGTGCAGCTGTGATTAGTGCATGTCAGTAGCACTTTGAGTATTGTAATGGATGAGGCAGGCATGGATGTCCCCAGTGAGTCTCATGGTGTATAAAACCAGCTTGTTTCTGGATACAAACAGCCACTCCTAACACTTGGATGTACATCTACCACAGCACCTGGCACTTGATTGGGAGAAAGATTTTTCAGTTTTCAGTTCTATGTTATGTTCTATGCACAGCAAAGTTGTGGGTTTGATTCTCCACTGGTCTTTATGCAATGACAGGAGTCAGAAGTGGAAGAACAGACTAGAGTGAACAGAAATATCAAAGGAAGAGACAAAACAGCTAAATTCTTTCATATTATTTATCTTGTAGACCTTCAAATTATGGATGGTAAGTGTTTGTTTTATGATCAAAAGCTCAATGGAGAAAATATACATTCACGTGATGATGATTAGAGACAAAATCTGTGATCCAAATGTGGACAAAAGTTCACCGCACATCTTTCCTCTCCTCTCCTTAGGTCCTCAGCTGTCTCAGAGCTGTGAACTATCTCGGCCCTGCTGTGCAGACGGGGGGTCACTGTCGAGCGCCAAGGCCCCCCAAGTCAGTGGGGTCAGAGTTCAGCTGGAGATGCATGCACTTTGGCAGCAGTTTGACCAGCTGAGCACAGAGATGATTGTTACCAAAGCTGGAAGGTAACAATAACACTCATATTTATATTCCTCATTACCTTATCTTGCACTTCTCCGTTTGTCCTCTTTCTCTGGTGTCTGTCTACTGCATTATGTTCATTTACATGTTCACAAACTGCAGGAGGATGTTTCCAACCTTCCAGGTGCAAATCTCTGGGATGGATCCTGCTGCTGAATATGTCCTGCTCATGGACTTTATCCCTGTTGACGATAAAAGATACAGGTCAGACACACATACAGAGTGAGGTGTGCAATGCTTGGTCTGTAGTGTGTAACAGAGATTGATACGTTTTCCAATATACAGTAAATGTTTTTATCTTATTTCTGATCTGTTCTACTATTTCTATCAAGACCAGCATTGTCCCCTTGTAACCTAGATCTGTCCTAATTGCCCCTCTGCAAGCTCTATCTTACCTTACCAGTCCTATTTTACAAATTTGAAATATGTGTGTGTGTGTGTGTATCAGATATGCGTTTCACAGCTCATCCTGGTTGGTAGCAGGGCGAGCGGATGTTGTAGCCCCAAGCAGGATGCATTTCCACCCAGACTCGCCTGCCTGTGGAGCCCAGTGGATGAAGCAGACTGTTTCCTTTGACACTCTCAAGCTCACCAACAACCTGCTGGATGACAACGGACACGTCAGTCAATGTCTTTAATGTGACTTCCACATGCTTTAACTTTTGAGAGCAGAACAAAAGAGCATAGGGAAGAAACCAAGTACATTGTTTTGATTCATTTCCATTTCATCATGAAAGAACATATAGAAATGTCTCTTTTCTGACTTGCTTATTGTGTGTTTTATCGTACTTCCTCCTTGCCAGATGATACTGAACTCCATGCATCGCTACCAGCCACGCTTCCATGTGGTGTATGTGGATCCAACTCCCGACAGTCACTTAAATGCATACAGGAACTTCTGCTCTTTTTCCTTCCCTGAGACGCGCTTTATGGCTGTCACTGCCTATCAGAACCACCGGGTAGGAAACCCAGGATCAGTAAGCTTTAAACTAAATATAACCCAGGCCCATCAGACATCTGTTTAAGACACTTGTATCAAGCCGGTGCCTGACACCTTTCTACTAATTAGAGAACATTTTCATTGTGCGTTGAATGATATAATTAGTATAGGATTAGGGAGCAATTTCTTTGCTTTTTATCTTATTTATTTTAACCCCCCTCACCCTCTCTTTCAGATCACCCAGCTAAAAATTGCTAGCAACCCGTTTGCTAAAGGCTTCAGGACTACAGACCCCCAGGACCGGTTAGTACAGTTTCCTGGAAGGGCCTGTTGAAATCATGACTAGATCACAGTGTATCTTTATCGCTGTTATCAGCTGGCACATAGTGATAAGGCAGCAGTCTCGATGTTGCTGACCTTTGTATGCAAAAGGGGTTCACAAATAGCAGGTTGTTGGCCATGTATGGTAAAACTGTAAGGGACATGATTATGGTGATTTATAGGAACTTATGTGTGTACCTCTGTCTACTATGCTTGTGTGACTATATACAGTATCTGTGTGTGTTTGTGTGTGTGTGTGTATGTGGTGTAGGGTGGGTAATTCCGCACCCTTGGCACTGTGGTGTCCACCAGAGGGCAGAGCCGAACCCCTCATCATCAAACCAGGAGAGCAGAGAAGCTGGGGCTCAAAGACTTCAACCAGTGAGCATCTCTCTGTATTACTGTATTACAGTATTGTGTTGATTGCAACGACTCAACATAATTGATCATGTTCAGTACATGGTGTTTCATTTTCACGATTTTTAATTTTATCACAGAGAATATGATTATTTGAATCAGCAGTGGGGTAATGATTTAGATTTGATAGACAGAGGATATAACAACTTTGGTCTAAGTGTTGATCACTACCTGTCCAACTGTATTCTCCCGCATCCTCAGGACAGGAGGACCCAGCCCCATTGTTGGTGGAGCAGTGTGGACTGTTCCACCACTGTAAAGAATCTGCAGGACTCACCATGGAGAGGAAAGATGGGGACAGTACATTAGCACCTGCTTCCATGCTCCCTATTCCTTCCTACTGGGACTGGCCAGGATCATCTCAAGAGAGAGTCAGTCTGTCATAGGGAAAGAGAAGCAAACTGGCTGAGCTTTGAATTCAAGTTGACCTATTGCTTCCTCATTTCATATCATACAACTGTAATGTGTGTTTTATAATAAATGTATATAGTTTGTGCCCTCCCTCACAAAATTAATTTATAGGGATACAATGCATCATGCAAGTGTTCCATCAAAACCATAATGTCTGTGACAAAATGATAGACATACTGCAATGACGCCATACGCTATAAATAATACCAAAGCATACAATAAGAGTCTCAGTAAAGCATTATACATTATAACAACAATACAGTGATATCCCTACAAACTCACAGCTGAGAACAACAAACACACTACAGTAAGTCTCACTAGTAATATTATTAAAATCATATGGTAATTTCTCGTCAGAACATTTGTGCAACTGCAATGCATCCATCTGTCGTCAGAGATAATAAAATGACATTCACAAATCTTGGTCTATGATTTTCCCTAAATTTAGACTATAATAATTGTTTAGAATATGCAAATAATTCAATTCATTGTCATTATACCAGTCCAGTATAACAAAAAGTCTCTCTGGTGCAACATAAAAACATATGCACAGTAAGAGAGACACTTTCAAGACAGTTTCAGACATTAAAATACAAGAACAAACTAAGTAAACATAAAATAAGAATAGAAAAGAGTTAGAAATGTAAAGTTATGTATAAAGAGTGCAAGTCATCATTGGTAGCATTAAGTCAAGCCAAGTAAATAATGTGTAGTTGTAGTTAGCTGTAGTTGTTCTGGATGACAGCAGGTAGCAATGCCTCTAATGCAAATGTGATATGGGTAGACTAAAGCCCTGTGATACGCAAAGCAATCACGGTGAAAACTTCATTACCCAGAATGCCGAGTGTCCCAGGGTTATTTCCTGAAGAAGCGGCGAAAAAAACCATGACGCGATATAGAGATTTTGCCTTCAAACTAAAAGACGAAAAAACAAGAAGCAAAATGTGTCTTATGTGAATCCAAATTAAAGTATTTCCTTTAAGAAAAAAGGTTCTACACAATGCAGTTTGATCACATCAACATCAAACGCTGGCCTAAAATGTTTTATTATCATGATCATGATCATTTAAAACCTCTCTGAGAGATTATGCATTGCAGACCTACTGTATCGGCTTGCATTATAATGCAGGCTACAGGTGTACTTGTTATTGTGTTCTCCACTTGTAAATAATCAGTGCTACCGTAACTCTTTAAAGGGGGCAGCCCAGCTAATTATGGCAAAGTGAATTTTAATTACAATTTTTAATAACTGTCGCTACTGTAGTGGTTGCATTAAATAACCCTATTAGAGTGGAATAATGGTGGTAGCTATAAGATAAGAATGAGCTTTTATTTTAGTTTGGGATTTTAAAAATGTAAATTATGTTTATCTGTTGCCTAATGTAACATATGTTACAGTGTGTTAGAGTATTATATTGCATGAAAAAACAGCATATGAGATAAAGTAGGCTATGGGTTTAACTAAGGGAGAATTAGCTCACATAAGGCGAACTACCTTCATTTTACAGATTGGTTTGAGCAGTTAACTGGGCCGCTATGCTGCTTGATATTTCAGTTAGGGGTTTAGCCTGTTAGACTGGTGTCTTATTTAGAAAACGCTTACAGGAAGTCGTGTGGTTTTCTATTTTAACTTGACTGTGGTGATGCTCGCTCTCTCGCAGCTCTGAAGGATGCAGCGGGGTGGATGGAGGAGGAGGAGGAGGAGGAGGAGGAGGAGGTGAAAGACTGGAAGGCGGAGAACAGAATGAACGGGTCTGGACAGGGGGAGGATGCGGATTACGGTAACCCGCCGGCCAGCCTGCCTGCCAACGATGGTTTCGGTCGTTTGACATGAGGATGTACAGAGAAAACGACATAGGCCTGCGGTTTGTTGATACACTGAGCCCGGAGGGAGAACCTGTAATTTGCCCGTCGCTTCAAATTATCTGTGACACCGAGGGTTGCTTGGTATATTAATTGTGAAGGTGATTTGATTTCAAGCGTAGGCTAGCCTTTCAGTAGCTTACATGTTACTGTCTCGTGGCCTAAATTTGGTTTCTTTTTTCTTCATTTAACGCCAAGAAAACCGGAGAAAAAACACAGTGACCCTATCCCTCTTCATATTTGCGGTTCAGCTGCCATCATGGTTTTAGCCGTCACTTTAGCATCATCGCCACCTGATCTCTCCTCCTGTGCCGCTGCAGACTGGATGTCAAACTGAACGGAGCGACGTGAAGTCAAAACCAAACATAGGCCTACCAAAAATACAACTTTACCGAGTTTCAGCATGGAGGCGTCGACGTTACAGCCTCGCTGGTTGACATGTCTGTTTATATGGACGTCGTTGTGTCTGCTCAGCAACTGTCAATCCGAGCAGGACGCCTCGGGCCTCCCTCTAGCCATCCGCGTGCCACTGCGGCAAGGAGCTCGCGCTGAACAGCCACCGCCGCTGCCACCTGCCGCCGCCGCAGCCGCCGTGAACCGCGAGCGCGGCAACATGGGGAAGCACGCTGCGCGCAGGCGGAGAGGAGCAGCAGCGGGCGGTATCAGCTTCGTGGACATGATTGATAACCTGCGTGGGAAGTCCGGCCAGGGATACTACGTGGAGATGGCCGTGGGCTCTCCTCCGCAGAAGGTAAAGGTTTTATTTACAAGGCGTTATTAATATGTTGTCAAAGTACTCCTGAATGTACAGCCTATAAGAACATAATCATGCACTTTTTTTGGCCTATACAACAGATCGATAATAACAAAATCAAATGAATTACATCCAGGTACACGAAAAAAAATCAATAAATCTTTCATTAAGGATGACACCCAGTGTGACCGGTCAGTACTCTGTACAGAGTCTGCCTCTCCTTGCAAATTGTAGCCTACTTTTCATCTTTTGTTTCCCACACTAATTTATTGTAAGAAAGTAAGTGAAAAAAAACATTAAAGAAATACAATTTTACATATATTATGCTTTTACCTCAGTCTTGCTTGCATCAGTTTGTCTGTATGTGTGTCTGTGCATGTATCTCTCACTCTGTTTTGACCAACTACACCAGTTATAACACTAAACTACATAACTCTGTGGGAGGTGACATCATTATAAGCTTGTAACACCTTGGTGACACATTCACAGTGTATGTGCTTTACTAATGTAAACATCCTCATACTTTAATATTTATATATATTATGTAAGATTTGTACAATGGAATAGGGAATGCAAAATAAAAGTCAGCTGACGAAAAAATATTTCAAATACACAGTCCCAGTGTCTGATACTGTTGATGGCCTTGCAATGACAGATGACCCGTGTGTGTGTGAATGAGAAAGGACTGACTGATACAGACAGATAATGGAACCATTAATTCTGCAGAGTGAGGAGTGCCAGCTGGGTGCAGCTGCGGTGTACAGGCTGGCACACAGAGGGCGACGGATAGCGGGAGGGAGAGAAAGTGATGTGGTGGTAGAAGAGGAGAAGAAGGAGAGAGAAATAAATAAGGGGAGAGAGAAATGGAGAGGGGCAAAGAGTGAATGAGAGTGAGAAAGACAAAGTGAGAGAGGGAGGACGTTTGAGGCAAAGAGAGAAACCAAGTGTGTATGAGGGAGGATGTGGGAATGAGAAAGGGAGTTTTTGAAGGAAAGAAGGAGATAAGAGGGTGATGATGAGGGAAAGTTGGAGGGCCCTCAGTAGAGATGTTACTCTGCCACTGACAGACACTGATGTTTCCTATATCAGGGCGATCTGCCTGTTGGGGCAATTGGCTGCACACCACAGTGACTACCAGCCAGCTGGGGCTAATCAGCACACACACTGTTTTGGTGGCCTTCAACCAGTGGTCAGGGTCCCATCCCATGTCAGCGATGAATTACCTTGCTGGAGTGCCTACAATCTAGGTCTGGGAATCATTTGATTTTTTATTTTAGTTTAGTGGCCACGATACCAGAGCTCTGATACCGCCACCTTACTTGGAGAAATATAAACATTTTTCCACAAAACCCCTATTTTATTTAATCAAGAAGCCAAAGTTCTCAAATGCTAAATGGTGTCTGAACACAAGCAGCCCTACAGGAACTTATACAATAAAATACATACTTTGGGCCCTTTCATGTTCATACTTTGAACCCACTCTAATGATTCAGCTTTTGATACTAAGAGAGTCCTGTTTAAACCTGTGTGATACTCAGGGCATTTCCTTCACAGCTGTGCTTGCTGTACATCTTTTTTGTACAAGTTTTTTTTGTAATGGATGTCATAAAGTCTTTATGGGCCAGCCGGTGTCACTTGACCTTTGATTGCAGCCAAAAATCACTACACTGTTCATGGGAGCTTGATTGCCACCAGCTTCATGACGTCTGACCTAAAGACAATCAAAAAGTGAATTTCAATTTAAGAATCAGGTGGCTATCACATTATTTTAGTTCCCTACCATTTTGGAGCTCACATCAAAGCACATCCAGGATTTTATAAACCAATTTTATAAAATAAAGGCAAACATCCCCACAACTTTTTGATTGAATATTGGTCAGTCCTCATTGGTGTATGGAAGTATGTGACATCACCTTTTTCCAACTGAGTCCCGCCCACTTCCAACCTGAGGTTGAGCAACCAAAACTTGATTTTGTGCTCCTGTAGGACCCCATTACTCATAGTACAAAGCTAATTAAGAAAATAGGATTTCAGGGCCTTTAAAATGGCAAACAATTGGGTTTCATTTCAGGCATTGAGACAATAAAATTAGACCATATTAAAGGGTGTATAGACTTGAACTGATGAGGAGCTCATGAAAGTTTCGCTCTGTTTGGAGTACCAATCACACTGATCTTCTAGGGTGTCAGGGGAAGCATGACTGTAATACAGTAAAAACAGCAGTTGCCAGACTTGTGTATTTTAACTAAGCAGAAAAGCGCTGGTCTGGGGTCAGTGACCACATCATTCATTAAAATAATAACCAGATTAGAAATCTGAAATCATATTATGCATCTAGATAAACAAAGCTTTATATAAATGAATTTATCAGTCTGTACATAAAATGAATATAACATGGTGCTGTGATTCAGTGGTTCAGCAAGGGTAAATGGTCTTGAACTCAAATGATCATAAAAAGCAGAAGTGATGAAATGCCTTGCATTTAACTTGAGATGCTTGGTAGGTTTACAGAAACTTTCAGATATGTTGCGTTCTGTTCTGGTAACCACTAGATGATTTCTCCTCCATAGAGGAGGGGGAAGGGCAAATATAATGGCTGGAACAGACCGGCACGCTGTCAGGGAGGACAGGAAGAAAGAGAGAGAAGGAGAGAAGGAGAGAGAGAGAGAGAGAGAGACATGAGATCTCAGTGTGTCAGGATGTAGCCTTCAGTGTGTGTGAGTGTTTGTGTGGTTGTGTATTAGAGAAAAAAACAGATCTGTCCTGAGCAGTCAGCAAATCTCTGGCCAAGAGAGGAAGACAGAGTGTGTACAGCGTTATTACTGACAGTAGTGGTGTTCGTAGACAGTACATGCAGGATGTGTGTGTGTTAGAAAAAAAGTCAGGTGGACAGAGTCAGTATTTATTCTGGGCTTTCAGGCCCAGCCCCTGAGACAGTAGCACTTCTCTGGATATTTAAAGAGCCAATCCATTATTGAACAGCTTGCTGTGGCTCTGTGGCTGCCTGTCTGTTCATGTGTTTGGGTCTGTGCCACACTGTCTGTCTATATTCTCCAACAAGAAGTTGGTCGTTCACCTTATTTTTCAATCGGTACAATGGCACAGTTTGTGCTTATACTTCACTCTGTAACAAAGGAACCTTTTAAACATAAATCAAACATACAACCACAACATCAGAACATTTTGTTCTGCAACCATAAGAATGAAAATATATAACTGAATGCAATAACAATTGAACAATTACGCTAGCATTAAAATTTATGAGTCACACAACATACATAGTGTATAGCAGTACAACAAAAAAGAAATTAGAAATTGTACCTGTAATATATATCACACAGCACTTTATATATGTGTAAAGCATCATTTATAATGTATTTTCTGTCTTCATCACCAGCTGCCATTGTGCTCCATTCACACATTCACCAACTGTTTTGACTGATTGCGCAAAATATGATACTCACATAGAGATGCAGACAGAAGAGGAGGGGATGGGAGAGAGAGGGAGTAGAATGGGCAACCTGAGAGGAGTGGAGGGTTCGAGTGGAGACAGAGAGGGCACAGAGAAGGACATTTAGGGCAACAGGAAACAGCGCAGGACACTATAAGGAAAGAGAAATGGATACAGAGAATGACTGAGAGATGAAAAATGAAAATCTGGGAGAGGTGAGGCTGACCACTTGCTGTAATAGAGACAGTTAGCCAAAAAAATAGCCCGTAAGACCCTCAGTATATAAAAAAGTAAAGATATCAAAAGCAGACATCAAAAACCCCTCACAGAAAATGGTTTTGCAAACGGCCATTGTATGTCTCCAAGGTAGCAAAGATAAAGATTAATTTGGCCTTCAGAGATTGAACATAATCAATTTCACAATGTAACCCAAGCGTCAGTTTTACAAACCTATTGATTTTTGCAAAATGCAATTTAATAAATCTCTCTCTCTCTCTCTCATTCTCTTAGCTGAACATCCTGGTGGATACAGGAAGCAGTAACTTTGCTGTTGGGGCGGCTGCTCATCCTTTCCTGCGCAGATACTACCATCGTTCACTGTGAGTGGTAAAATATACAGCCACATTTGGTTCTAAATAAGGTGTCAAGTTTCAGTTTTTGTATTAAAACATCTTGCTTTCTTTAAAAACATCAGAAACATTTTTTTTCTTCCCTGGATTAAGTTTTTAGTTAAAAAAGTCAAACATTTCAGATTACTCAGCTGCAGCTTGCTAATAACTGCTATGGCAGATTCCAGTTTCTGTGTATTACCATAATTTAACATGCAATACTTGTGTGTATGTTTTTTTGTTTTTTTTGACTCTTTGCGTTATTTATTTCATTTTTGAGGTCTTGTGTGATGAATTAATTGTTAAAACTGACATCATAATGGCAAATCACAGTCTCATAGTCCACATCCCATTACTGTAGAGAGTATCAAACTGATTTAAATTAAGTGACAAGGATTTTACATCCAAAAAGGTGAATAAATGTGATTGTATTTATTCACCATATAGTAGTTAGCCTATAATACCAACAGTAGAACTTCTCTTCCACTATTTTCTCACTTCCTCCACTTTTACCATCCATTCACAGCTCCAGCTCATACCGTGACCAGGGTAGGAGTGTGTATGTTCCCTACACACAGGGTCGCTGGGAGGGGGAGCTGGGCACCGACCTAGTCTCTGTCCCACATGGCCCTAACGCCACACTGCGTGCCAACATCGCTGCAATCATCCAGTCAGATCGCTTCTTCATCAATGGATCCAACTGGGAGGGAATCCTGGGACTGGCCTACGCTGACATAGCCCGGGTAAGAGCAGTGTATGGCTTGGTCCCTCAAAATCTGAAAAAAAATCTGATAAGTGATCTCAGTTTCAAGCTGCACAGGGCTACACATTGGCAAATCATTAGCTGTCAGTGCCCAGTAATCATCTCTGTTATAGTCTCATTTCTAAACTGATGGGCATGCATGTATTTTTACATTACATGACATCTTGCCTACTGCACTATTGAGGGCCTAAAAGTAATAGTCTTACAGTAAATGCGTGGATTTATACAAACTTGGACAGTATATAAAGAAGAAAGAGGGAGATTAAGTAGAGGATGAGGAGAGCTAAATATCACATTTTAGATCAATATTTCGCTGTAAGGGAAAGGACGCTTCAGCAAATTATCAGTGGACACCACCAGCTGCTGGTGGAGATTGAACCTGGGAAAATGTATTATATGTTTACTCATTGCTAGTGTTAAAAGTAATATTCCTAATCATGCCTCAGGAGCAGTACTTTGTTACACTGCATGCACATTACTTTTCTCTGGCACCTGCTACATTGGCAGTTCTACTTTAGCATTCATTCAGAAATACTGTTTATTA
This sequence comes from Maccullochella peelii, assembly GCA_002120245.1. NCBI lineage: Eukaryota > Metazoa > Chordata > Actinopteri > Centrarchiformes > Percichthyidae > Maccullochella > Maccullochella peelii. The sequence goes on along the minus strand of LKNJ01001512.1, from coordinate 39,934 downwards.
CTTCTCCTGTGAACAGTCAGGAAAGCCAAAGAGGTCCAATGTATTCTTGTGAGCACTGAGCTCGTTAAAAGACTAGTGAGAATACTGTACTTCCTTTGGTTTTTTTGTCCTTTTCTTAGCTTTCTGAATTCCTAATCTGGTGTAAGAGGGTGATTACTATGAGGACATTTGATCTGGGGATGAATGTGGGATTAGTTTTTGGATAACTCAAATTCAACCTGACATTTGGAGGCTGTGATAAGAAAAGTAACACCAAATTTTTGGATATGTAACTAAAATCTCTTTTCTTTTTTTCCCATTATTGTTGAAATTGTGATAGTGATCTACTACAGTATTTACTTCTGGGAAAAGTAATAATAGCACTGATTTTACAGCAAACCTGATAGGTTAGGAGAAGGATGAGGTTTGAAAAGCTGAAAGCTAATAACAGCTGGCTGGTTTGGCCATTCATAAGTAAAGCTCTCTCTCTCTCTCTCTCTCTCTCTCTCTCTCTCTCTCTCTCTCTCTCTCTCTCTCTCCAGCCTGACGAGACATTGGAGCCTTTCTTCGACTCTCTGGTTCGCCAGACTCCTGTCCCCAACCTCTTCTCTCTCCAGCTGTGTGGAGCCGGCTTCACCCAAAACTACTCCCTGGGCAGCGCAACTGTCGGCGGCAGCATGGTCAGACACACATAGACACGCAAATCACCTAGTATCATATTTGGAGCCAGTGCTGGATTATATTTTTCCCTATGCTCTTAGATCATTGGAGGAGTGGACCCATCACTCTACGTGGGAGAGCTTTGGTACACCCCCATCCGCAGGGAGTGGTACTATGAGGTCATTATCGTACGTATTGAGGTGAACGGACAGGACCTAAACATGGACTGTAAAGAGGTAAGATCTGACAGATGGATAGATGCAAACAACAAAGAAAGAAATAATGATTTCATGGTCAATCACTGATACTAAAAGCTATGTAAGAGATCTGTAATTGGGGACTGTGTATCTGTCTTTTACAGTACAACTATGATAAGAGCATTGTGGACAGTGGCACCACCAACCTTCGACTGCCCAGAAAAGTTTTCCAGGCTGCAGTCAAGGCTATTGAAGCAGCCTCTTCGGTCAGTCCCTACCATGCTTTACATACCCTTATATCCTTATTGTAATCTGTATAACACTCTTCTGTTTTTCATTTTCTTCCTCTGTTGCTTTCGCTCCGCCACTCATTACTGATTTTTTAAAATATGTGATGAAAGCAGATGATAGTATTTTAGCCTATTTTTTAAGAATGAATGCTCTTACCTTGACATTAATGCAAAGGTGAAAGGACTACCAAAAAGAGCACTGATGTGGACAGGACATCTTACATCTACGGTAGCTTTAGATCTCATAACATACAATATTTAAAAAACTTGAGACATGTTAGTATTCCACCATTTTCCAAGACATACTAGGACTGTTTGAGAAAAAGATCTTTAAGTTCGCCTTCATTTATGAAAAATCTTGTTTTATGGATTTGTTTCCAATGATGTACTATTGCAGTTACCATTACTTTGTGCTGACATTTTCAGGTGAATATACCTCAAATTTTCAGACAAATTACAGACTGGAGCTTTACATAACGAATACTCTAGGTGATGGTTAATGGGGCCGTATGCAGCCTGAAAGGAATACCTGCAGACACTAGTGAGGGCTTAAAAAAGGTAGCATCAGCATCGTTTTTCGTATGTAATCTTTATATTTACAGTTAATATTGTCCTTAAAAGACACTCTTTGTGGTAAAGATGCACATACAACATTATGTTTCAACTAAAAATTATTTTAAGTAGGGTAGTACACTAACAATACAAAGGCAAAGGTTTAGAACTTAACATAGCATCTTCATTTTTTGTTCTACTACCATTATTATGGAAAGCACAACAACCAATTTTATCAGTTACTCATGTCAAGTACACTGAAATGCAATATGAAACATAACTGGCAGTTAAGCTAGCTAGTGACTGTCTGACGTACAGATAAAGCATAGGAAAGTGTGTGGGAGTACGCAGCTTTTTTATTTAAAAATGATAACTGCAGTAATTTGGAAGGAAATTGCAGTCTCATGTCTGTATGTGAATAATGAAATGGAAGTGTAATTTAGTGCCCACCAACACTGGTTAAATGTCTTGGTCTACGTGTGCTGGAGTCGGGGAAAAAAGCTCTGCTGTGCTGTTACTAACATTATTAATGTCCCCTGCAGTGCAGATCAGCCTCTCTGCTATAACGCTACTACCAGGGAAAAACCAGTAGAGAGAGAGGAAGAGATTTTTAGTTTTTTTCCAAGTAATGCAGTTTGTGTTGTCTTGTGCTGTCTCGTTTACGAGTGGTGGAGTTCAGTGCTCCACTCCGAAACACTGGCCTTCACCGAAGATGAACTACTAGATAACTCTAGTGTGTGTTCACTATGTGAATCGATTTTTTCCCCCACACCTATTGGATAAGCGCCAGCCTTTTCTCATGACCCTGATTTATAATGAGCAGGTATGGGAAAGGAAAGAATGAATGTCCTCCTGACCCTATTTTTCAGACAGAACAGTTTCCCTCTGGCTTCTGGCTCGGGGAGCAGCTGGTATGTTGGCAGGCTGGCACTACACCGTGGCACATCTTCCCTGTCATCTCCCTCTACCTGATGAGTGAAAACCACAACCAGTCCTTCAGGATCTCCATCCTACCGCAGGTAATACACAGTATCTCGTACTGGAACTGAATGTGGTTGCATAAAGCAAGAGCTCACTCATGTTTTCAGGTCAGGGATGGACTTTGTGATAACATTTGTCCCATGGGACCATATGAAGTAATATCACTTAAGCCTAAAATCCTGTCCAAATGATCAGTAGCTATATATTTGACTTTACCGGGATTCATGAAGGGAACATTAAATCTCATTTTATGTCCAGTGCTAAAAACATGTGTTTAATTTACCCTCTCAGCCTAGAAGAAGCTTTGATATTACTGTGAGTCATGTACATCCCCTGTAATTCTCTGTAATTCTGAATAAACGAGTTTTCATTTCCCTGTGCACTCCTACAGGAAGTCTGGTCACAGTAAGTCACCCTATCTTTCAGCCGTACTCTTCTATATAGTTCTCAATAGAACTATAAAAGCCTGGCTAAGTACCATGCGGAAGATAATGACCACATTTCAAAGAGAATTACCTTTGAATATATTTTCTAAAGCTTTTCATAAAGCTCTGAAAAGTCATTCAACGTTTTTTTATTCAGAGCCACTCAGAAAGGCCTTGATGGCGGTGGAATGAATAAGATTTGACAGAGCGATTTAGAAGCGAGGTTCAGTGCCGTGAATCTGTGGGAGGCTCGTGTCCTTGACGCCGGCAGCGAAAAGAAACTTTCTGTGCCTTCTGTTCTAATTTGTATAGCAGGTACAACAGTAAATCACCACTGACTGTATGTATATACATGTAAACTTGAAGACAAAGGTACAAATGTACCAATGAAATAGAAGATTTGAGGCTGATACCATAATCACTGTTTAAGGAATCTGATTATGTATCTGCTGATATTCATATTTTTAGAATAAAACAAAAGGATCCCTAATTTGCTTATAAATAATGATGACCAAGATATGTACTGATGGGGCATTTTACAAATGAGAAATAAACATTTAGTGCTCTCTGGTGGACAAACTATGTAATGACAGCACTTTTTCTGTAACGTCTTTGGCATTTATCAACTTCGTTCCTATCGTTCCCGTTACTTATCAGCCAACATACAGTATATGCCAATACAGTTTATATTTGTGATAAACTAAAATCAACCTACAATGAACACTCAAATGAGCTCTTTACATTATACCACTGCCTTCCATAGCACCTTTTACCCCGAGGGGCTTTGAGTAACGTGATGAAGGAGTGTGAGGTTGCTGCAAGCCATTCAGTTTCTATATGTGTGTCACATAGTGGACAAGGACCACACTTCCTGGGACTGTCTTTCACCATTTTCTTGCAAGGCACCAGACATGGCGACAGCATAATCACCCTGCAATTGTCAAACAAATGATTCATGGGGTCTCTTTTGCGTAAATGCTCTCAGTGATTTACCAGGAAAAAGTCCAGAACGAAAGAGGGGAAAGAACAGAGCATAATGAATTCTAACATTACAAAAGAACTTAAGACACTTCTCAAAAAATAAATATATAAATGAATAAATAACCAAAAGACATTGTTTCTGTAAGATGTTACAACAAAGAATAGCCATGCATAAACCCACATGTTGAGTTGTAGATTAACAGAGCATTCACAGCGTGTCTGGCACAGTGATACATATATATATATATATATATATATNTTTTTTTTTTTTTTTTTTTAGTAGAGCAAAGAATGTGTGTACCTCATCATGGGAAAATCCAGAGCAAAAAGAGGAAGTAATGCTAGCAGAAGCACATACAGCATGGTTCGTAAAATGAAATGAAACTTTTTTTTTTTTTTTTAATAAAGGGACAAATTCTACGTTGCAACAAATCTACTCACATGACAATATATAACACGCTTAAGGAAATGCAGGAAAACACCGGAAGTGTTCAAAAATTTCACAGGGATTTATAATGCCCAGTTCATATTTTAGTGCAACATACACACTACTACATTTACACTCAGAGTGAGAGCTGTGTATTCTAGGCATTACACTTCGACAGGAGTGTGTGTTCACCCCTTTCTTGTTTGTGATGTTGCCTGTCTTACTCCATTCCTTGATTTTTCTCTCTTCTTTTTTCTTTTTCATTTTTGTTTATGCAGCAATACCTGCGGCCCGTAGAGGATGTGGCCTCCGCCCAGGAGGACTGCTATAAGTTTGCCGTGTCCCAGTCTAGCACTGGCACAGTGATGGGGGCTGTCATCATGGAAGGCTTCTATGTGGTCTTCGACCGAGAAAAGAAACGCATCGGCTTTGCTGTTAGCACCTGCCATGGTGAGGAGGAGAGGGTGGAGGGATGGGGAGGGGAAGAGGGAGAAGGAGAATCAGTACGGTTTATAGTGTAAAATGGAAAAGCAATATGGACACTCATAGAAAGGATCGAGGGCAAGAAAACATAATGTAGAAAATGCAAGACCCGAACTTATCTATAGTAGCAACATACAGTATCTGTTATCCTGATCTTTGTATTTCTCAAATACCTACAATCCTATTCTCCCATTTGTAGTGCATGATGAGTTTCGCACAGCCTCTGTGGAAGGCCCGTTTCATGGTGTCGACCTGGAGGACTGCGGCTACAACATCCCCCAGACGGATGAATCCACACTCATGACCATCGCCTACATCATGGCGGGAATCTGCGCTCTCTTCATGCTTCCACTGTGTCTCATGGTGTGCCAGTGGCGCTTTGCCCGCTGCCTCCACCCACATGGGGACTTTGCTGACGACATATCGCTCCTTAAGTGAAGGGGGAGAAGGAGGAGGCAAAAGGAGTCCTAGGGACCGACACTTTAAACACAGGACAGGGGTGGATTGTGGTGGCTTGTGGTACATTGTTACAAAATGTTGGTGCTGTTGAAAAAGAGCTTGGAAAAGTCTCTTCAGGAATATAACATGTAAATTATAGAAAATGCTGACATAAAGTGAACAGTGCTGCCCTCAAATTTGAGAGCACTGGAGGATAACTCGAGCCATTACTAACCTGAAGGACAAACAAGAGAAAGTTGGTGTCATCAGTGTCGACTTTGCCGGTTTAAGCTACCTATGCAGATCAGCATGGCAAGAGGAGTTGAAGTACGAATACGAATCATAAAAAATCTGCTTTTTGTTATAAATACTGTATAAATACATGACAGAGGTGGATTGGATTTGGAATTTTTGAAAGATTTGTCTCTTAACATTGTAGAGCTCCGCACAGTGATTTGGGATTTGGGGTAAATTAAAGAGAAAACATATAATTTACAAACATGGCTAAATGAAGAAACTCACAACCTGGATGTGAATACAAGAAGGGAAGCCATCATGTAGTCGGACATGGTTTGCGATGGTATGATTTGAACAAATGAGCGTGAGGTTACACGTGTGTTTATACATCTACTGTTTGTGGCTTATGAGTGAATGAAACAAGGTTGATATGTGTGAGCATGCCTGTACGTGTGCACAGCTTACTGTAAGTGAAGAGTATACGGAACGATTTAATGAAAATGAAGATGATACTACTGATAGCATATATGAAATTACACTATTTTGCAACTGACAGCAAAGATTTCTGCAATGCAAATTAAGAAAGCATAAAGAGGCTAACGTGATGAAATATCAGATTGTAACAGCATTTGCTGCATAAAATCAGTTTTGCTTAGTGTGAAACTGAGACTACTGAACACAGTCAATATCAGATGTCACTTTTTCCCTCTTATATTGATAGCTTAAATATATCTATTGTACATAAAATTTGTGCATTCCAGATCTTCTATTTGCGCAGGCACATACACACACACACATACACACACACACAGAATACACACTGCTTATCCTACTGCTGCACCATCTGATGATTTGCACATGTAACAACACATGACATGTTAACAAACCAAGACCTTGATAGGGCTTCTTTCACTGACACATGAAACAGCCTAACTCACCACATCTTTCAATGGGGACCATATATGCTTCGCCAAGGAAACCAGCCCAAAGTATGTTATACACTAAAGAACACTATGTATGTCTACAGGGGACTCTTTGTATTGTCTCTCAGCAAGCTGTAAATAGATAAACTCAGAACTGTATATTTATCTGTCAGGCGCTGGCAGCACTGTTGAACCAATAAAGTACTTATTGTAACTGTAACATGTGATGGGATTTTCATTTCTTCACACAAAACATTAATCACTAAAACTAACTGATAGACTCCTGACATCCAACAGATTTGAACTGTACCATTTTAGTGTTGAAAAATAATTTAAAATTTACATGGATTCAGTGTCTTCCCTCCAAAAAGTCATGCAGTGTAATTTCATGTAATTTCATGTAATGAGTCTAAATACCAAAGGCAGAAACTCCACAATAAAACACCATCAAATGAAATTCTTGGTGATATTTAGGAGCTGTTTTTCCAATAAATGTTTTACAAACTACTATCCCAGAATAACTTGATTTTTGAATGAACTTTATTGATTGTTGGTTTGTGGTAATTCGGATAGCTGGGGCAATGAGTAGAGAAGTAAAATTCCCCCCAGCAGTTTAGATGTATCATGTTCAGACGGGGTGCAGTAGCAGTATGCTCTGGACCAATCAGGTGGCACGCACGATGGTTACGCAACAACTGTATATACGTACGTTTGGGTTGTGACTTGTGCGGTTAGTGAAATGAGATGAGAAGCTCAACGTTACTCATAAATCCCACAAGTAACACATGAGGAAGACGAATTCAGTGGAAAGGTAAGATATAACTGTATAATCGCAATATTTTGGCATGGCTACTGATTCGTACGTTACTGTCTCAATTCACTAAAGAACAGCGATCTCAATAGTTAGCTTCAGGACACTAGCTAACTTACTATGACAACAACAATGCTCTAGTCCCACTCTTAAGTTGTTCTGACTTTATTGTGTTGTTTTAGGTAATACTGGTTTATTTATTTGATCACAGCTGTAACGTTAGATTGTCACAGTCGCATTCATTGACGAGCAACATTGAGAGCTAAGCTAGCCAACATTAGCTGTACAGAGAGGTTTGATTATAGCTAAGACAGCAAATTCTAGCACATAGCAGGTGGTTTCACTATATGTCACATGATAGGACGCTGAATTTAAGCAGCTGAATGTCGTTAAAATCTGAGCTATTGTTGTTAATGTTCATGTTTGAAGCAGAAACTGTTGATAACACTTCAATCTAACGCTATCTATATCAGATATGGACGTAATCCTTTATTAGCGGCAGGCAAGGGTTCGGTGTTTAGCTCAAGGACAATTACTTTTTCTTTTGTTATCATAGAAGTCCTCATTCACTGTATTTTATATATCCGATACAAAAGGAAAATTAATTGTTTGATATAATGGGGTCGTTTTTATGACACAATTTACTATTACTGGTAAAAACAAGATAATTCCTTCCAAAGATCAAATCTTGTAGGCTGTGGTTCCGCTGGCTGGGTGTGGCAGTTGTGATATAATGATGACCTTATTGTAATCTTGTTATTGCCTTTTTTCATTTAGTGTTCCTAATCAGAGTCTGTCAGGTTCATGTTATTACATTCAGATAAAATGGTTACCTGAAAGCGTATTCATCTTACATTTAGTATTACCTGTCATCAAGGCCAAAGCGGGCAACTGCCTTGGGGCCCCAGACCCTCAGGCTCACATGGTGCACATCCCAAAATAAATCTGGGTTTAATTAAATAGCCCCCATTGACTGACAGACAGAAAACCTGGGCCCATGTAGTGTTCCACAACAGGTGTACTGGTTGGTTTCAGGCTGTTTGGACAAATAATGAATAAGTTTGTGTTCTGTTATTTAATTTTCTAGTGCTAATAGAATAGCATTCATCTGTAAAAGCCTCTTCACAGTAGTCGGTGTAGGAACTTTGATGTAACCACAGAGTGTTAGTCGAATGTGCTGTGGTGGCCACAGCTCTCTGTGCTGGCGTGCAGTTAGCGTGATGCTGTGAATTTAATGAGTAGCCTCTGAATGCAGCACACCGATGATAAGCAACCAGCCACTCATTCTCAGATTGTCCTCACTACTAACAAGACCTTCTTTTCTGTTCTTTGTCTCGCGTCCAGGTTGCTGTTCAGATGAGGAGGGCTGGTCTGGTTGACCCTGTGTGTCGCCCTCCATTTGCCATGGCAGTGCCCTATTTTCCCACATTCCTGCTCCTCCTTTTTCTGGCCTCCTTTACCTTCTTGCTTCTGACCCTCCTGCCCTCTGTTGCCACATCAATTCCCTTTTCGTCCTCCTCCCCTCCCTCACCTTGGCCGTCACTGTCCTGCGGCCTGGGTCAGTCCTGGGCTGTCCGGCTCCACGCTAGCCCACATCATGAGGAAGAAGATGGTGAACAGAGCTCTGTGAACCTGGATGTGATAGCCGACAGGGTGCAGTACTTCATGAACACTTCCTGCTGATACATTTGAATCTTTCTATAGGGTGTCACTCCTTGAATTTTCCCAAAGCTAAGGGTCTCATTTTTCTGTTCTGACATCTTCAAAATAAAACAGAATTCAGGAGGGCTATAATAATTATTTACTTGGTTCTTATTGTGAGACTCTATGGTTTGTGGGAATGAAACATTTTTTTCAATATACAGCTTTTTAAATTCAGTTTTCTTTTTCCAAGTATACCCAACACTGTCATTTAGGTTTTCAATATATTTTATATATATTTATTGTATGCTATTTTCTGCAACAGCCCAATAATTAAAAATGTGTACTTATCATCCCAGGTAGCAGAACAAGCTGGGCTGCAGAGCCAGGGCCAGATTGGACAGCTGGAAGGCCACTACTTGATGTGTTCTGTCAAGCCTGGAACTGGATCTGCGGCTGGTGTTTGGCGCAAGAGTGTCCAGCCTGGGGCTGTCCTGGCAGCCCATCCTCATGTCCTGTGGCACTCCCAGGACATAGTGCTTAGCCGCTCGAAGAGATCAATGGCCTTCAACGATCCTCACTACCCTAAACAGTGGCACCTGGTGAGAATCTAGACTATTGTGTATCTTTGTTACCACCTTTCTCACTCACTAGTTGTCTAGTAGTCAATTAGTGCCTAAATTTAACTTAATGGCTGTCCAGGATTGGTAAATGAATAATTTACCGGGCAAAATAATCTGCATGCAATATTCATCATAGAATTTTTTTGTTCTTTTTTTATTTAAATTTTTTTGCACTAGCACTTTATATAGAACCAGTCTAGCAGGCAGCCAGTCAGAAGCCTGTATTAAACAGAGCCATTATGGGCTTTAATTTACTTTTCTTGTTTTCAGTGAGAGTACACTGTGGCCGGCAGGGGCAACATTTAAGAGCAGGCACAGACCAAGACTTTAGCCCCATTCGCACTGGGGAGGTGGGGTGAATTTAACATTACCTGCGCTGGTCATGTGGGTAATTCTTCACCCCCACCCCAGTAATAATTACAGCCGCAGTTACCGACAGTTTCAGAGATAATGATATCCTCTGGATGCATAAGTCACACTGAATGATATCAATATGTGCTTCATGTGTGTTCAGGTTTGACTGAGTTATGACTCCAAGAAGGGGTACAACATGTTTGCCTCATGTCTCTCCCTCTGCGCCTCCCCTTCAACTCTCTCGCGCGATGTTCAGTGAAAGACAACACAAATAAAAAAACTCAACCCAATGAAGACTCTGTTGTAACGCCTACATCAGGATGCAAAGTACAGTAGATCATGTGTGGAAGTACAATAAGAGTATATCCAGTCGCATCTGCTATTTTCATTTATTTACACACAGCATCCTATATGCATAAGGATTGGCTGAAGTGGAATACACATGTGAGACATCTTTTCAGCCGGTCACATTACTCATCTTATACCTTTTTAAATAAATAGCTGTGCCAAACACACAGGAGCATGGTAAAAACAACCTGCCAAATGGAGAGAAGAGAGCAGACATCTTCTCTTGAGAAGTAATATTGTCATCGAAAGTGAGACCGAAGTGCAGGTGGCAAAGCATAAATATATGACACAAAGGCAGATGGTGTGCTTTTTTTTTAAATTGAATTTATATTTGTGGATATACTTGTAGACTGATAACCATGTTTTCCACACATGGTGTACAGATTTACTTCAGTAATTAATAAGGCTGCATTCAGTTAGATTTCGTTACATTTACATGTGACAATAATATTGCCACTGCTGCTATATCATAATAATCCTGTTAAATAATCCTGATTGTGTATATGATTGTTTCCTACAAGCAATGGTTCATGACAAATACAGTGGGAGAATAACATTGGTTAGTTGTTGATGTTTGTAGACGCAAAGCCATTAATGTGGTTATTTTTGCAGCAGCCTGGAGCGGGTTGTGCATGATTTAATCTTGATGCTTGATGCTTCATTCAAAGGTAAATACTGCGTGTGATTGTGGCTGCAGATAGAACACACAGATTTCTTCGGTTGCCTTTAAATGGCTGGAGAGGTTTAATCAGCTACAGATGGAGACTTTCATACAGTCTAAAATCAGTTGAGGACAGATACTGGTAAACATTACCCATTCATTTTGAGCTCAGTACAGACTGCTTTACAAGGCATTCTGGCTCGATTTGCCTTTTTAATCCTGTACCTTCTCTCCTCCTTCCCTTTTATATATTACCTCATCCTTCCCTTACTCCTCTGGCTCTTGTAGCACAATGACCTCAGCAGGACTATGGACATCAACGTAACAGGGTTGTGGGAGCGCAACATCACTGGCCGAGGAGTCACGGTGGTGGTGGTAGATGACGGGGTGGAACACACCCACCAGGACATCCAGCCCAACTATGTAAGTCAAAGCTAACAGTGGTTCCATTCTGTGATCAATGGATTTGTTAATATTTCCTGATACTTACTGTGAACTGTGTGTCTCACTGTCATGGTTGAACCTTTAGAAAACAATGAAGGAAAGAAACCATTTGGATGTTTGCCAGCAAGACTGTACTCACCACTATTTATCTCCTAGTGCCTTTTTTACATGCAAGACCTTACAAGGCTTACATAAAGCATCCACTCTAGAAAAACTGCTGTGCCTGACTTTAGTTTAAGCGGAGCAAGCAGTGCACTTTCTAGAGCAGCGAAGACTTCTCAGCTAAAGAGGAAGTCACTCACAGTAAAGAGGAGGCACGGTTTCACACTGTAAACACAGCTTACAGTCAAGGGCAGCAACAAGAAAAGAAAATGGAGAAAGTAGTGGCAGAAAAGGTGACTAATCCTATTCAAATTCAGTAATGAGCACAGTGAATGTGTTGTGAAGAGTTTCACGTAAGTTTTTTTTGTTTTTGTTTTTTCTGTTTGTGTCACTACTGCACCTAGTCTGGATAGAATCCAACAATAATTTTTCAATGATTTATTCATTTTTCCCTTTTAGAGTCCAGAGGGCAGTTACGACCTGAACTCCAATGACCCAGACCCCATGCCTCACCCAGACGTCCACAGCGACAATCACCATGGGACACGATGTGCCGGTGAGATTGCAGCCGTTCCCAACAACAGCTTCTGTGCTGTCGGGGTGGCCTACGGCAGCAAGGTGGCAGGTACAGACAAGATCATTTATTTTGGACCTGTTGTTTAAAACATGGGTGTGTTAAGTACAACTGAGACAGAAGCTGAGACTCTGGGTAAATGTTTGCGGTGAAACATCTCTTGCTTATTGTTTTCTCTCCAGGTATCAGGGTCCTGGACGGCCCGCTGACGGACAGCCTGGAGGCCATAGCATTTAACAAGCACTACCAGGTCAACGACATCTACAGCTGCAGGTAACGAACATGTCTCTTTCTGGTCCTACTATGGATTTCCATTAGGAAAGTGCCTTTTATAAACAGTAAAATATCACACAAACCCTTTAACAACCTTTGTTTGCTTACTTGCAATTTAATGTCTGCATTTCCCATGTAATTTAATGTCATATTTTACAAAATACCATATTGTGAAGTCTTGCTTGGATTCTTATTTAGACTCTTGTCTTCTCTAGTTGGGGTCCAGATGATGACGGGCACACTGTGGATGGACCCCATCCCCTGGGCAAGGTAAGAGAAACACGGACAGTTTGTGTGGAGCCCTGTTTTTGTCCTGCAGGGGGCGGTACACTGCAACAGATTAAAGAGGAGTGGGCATGTTGGAAAAACTGTATTACGGTGCTTTCACTTGGTTGATTTTGTGTTGGTTCTTGATTGTACTTTATACAATCTTTCCTCATTTTATGAAAGCATGATTTTTTATTTATTTAGTTATTTATTTATTTTTGCCTCCACAGGCGGCGCTGCAGCACGGGGTGATTGCAGGCAGACAAGGCTTCGGCAGCATCTTTGTGGTTGCCAGTGGCAATGGAGGTCAGTACAATGACAACTGCAACTATGACGGCTACGCCAACTCCATCTACACCATCACAGTCGGTAAGACACAGAGACTCTCAGGTGTGCCTCTGTAAGTTCACCTGTGTTTTGGGTGTGGTCATGTGTGCTCATAGGGCCTTAAATAATCCATATGCGTGTGTGTGTGTTGCAGGTGCGGTCGATGAGAAAGGCAGGATGCCCTTTTACGCTGAAGAGTGTGCGTCCATGCTGGCTGTCACTTTCAGCAGCGGGGGGAGCACGCTGAGGAGCATTGTAGGTCTTACCAGAACACACACACACACACACACACACACACACACACACACACACACACACACACACACAAAAAATGACTACACTAGATAATGGATGAATAGTGGCATAAAGAACTAGCGGAATGCAGGAAGTCAATGACGAGCTGGAAAAATACATGAATAGATGTCATCGTATTCTGGAGTTGGTCCATTCACAGCGAATTAGGGAGCCTTCGGACCTAACCTGTTTGGTATGATTCAGACATGCTCTGGTGAGTCTGCCAGTAGTCATTTGGTTTGTTAGGCTGGTGTGAAAGCTGTAAATCCTACTCTGTGCGCACTAAACAACAAGGAGGGTCTCGGTCTGGTTCCAGTTGGACTGGTACGGTTTGTTTGTGGTCAAAGAAAGGTCGTAAAAGTACTATGCACAGTATTTTGTGATAGATTTGTGATTTTTAGCATGAATTCATAAGCTAAACTACTATTAAATCTATCTGCTGACGAGGAACCATCAAGAAAGTGATCTTCTAAGTGATCTGTATGAGGGAAGCATTGATGCAAGATCTGGTTCCATGGGAGACACATGAATTCTCTTTTAGGTTGGACCTTCTCCTGAAGCATGCAGATACCATATTCCACAACATGACATGTAAAGTTTATCTAAGTGTTACTGTAGGGAACCTCAAGTGGTCTAACAACTTTGAATTTAGTGGCAAATGTTTGAAAGCTCGTGAAAGAGCAGCTCCACATCAGGAGGAGCAGAGACTATTTTCATCTGAAACGATGACGGATGATGACAGGAGTAAGGGCCCATTGAAGCCACTGACCTCTATTTGCCGCTGTTTGTGGGTGTCCCCTTGACAACACAGTTTGGACCAGGGATATCATCGCCTGGGGGGGAGAAGAGCTTAGCCAGGATTGGCTCTCTCTAGAGAAGACTGGTCCACCAGCGACCACAGTGTGCTCACAGGCCAAATGCTTACCACACTGCCCATTAGTGTATTATTCTGAAGAGCCCAGTTAGTGTACCAAGAACAGCTGCCTTTTACAAATGCATTTGATCACAATGTTCGGAGTCTGTAGAGCCTGGAAAAGTCACAAAATGGGAACTTCCATGATTAGTTATAGAAAATTCAACAAGAGTTTTGAAAGTTTGATGGCAGCTTGTGCATCTTACTTTTCAAATGTTCCTGTCAAACCTTTCTGCTGATTGATCAGGTTATACTAGACACTGATTCATCAATGATTCTTGATTATGTAAGCCCTAAGAAATAGCTGTGGCTAACCAAAATATGACTCAGGATTAGAGATATTCTAGATTCAGCCATTTACCCAGAGAGATTCAGCGCTTCTAATAGAATCTAAGGCAACTTTTACTAATGGATGCAAATGTGTAGCACGTTGAGGCACAGAACTTGTCTCCTGATGATGCTTGTATACCATCACCACGGTAACAGCTGCTCTGGGTGAAACATGACTAGCCCTTCTGTGAAACCCTGTACATGCACAACACTCCATAGTAGCTCAAAACCTCTTACATGGCTTGAACAGCTGTTGAAAAAGGCCCACATGTCGTCCGCATGTAAACACAGAGGCCTGGGAATTCCTCAGCTCACATCGCTGTGCTCCTTCTGTCTCACAGGGTGCCTTGCAGTTGTGCGCCTTGCATATGGGTGGATTCTCACACACATAGTGATGAGAGACAAAGCTGTAAAACCACATTATATTGGTCTTTCTTTGCTTGCTCATAAAGTTAATCTTCTCTATAAACCATTCCTCTCCTACCTTCGTTTTGGTCAACCACTATCTGTCAGGATTTCAAACTCCTCTGCATTTCCATGTATACATTTTTACTTTCCTACTCTTCATTTTAATTGGTTGGTTCGCTTTACTTCCTTTCATCTCTTCAAAAGCTGAACCTCCCCCAGACCTTTAACCCCCTGTCATACAGCCCTCATGTATTCCATTAAATGTACACAAACAGTGCTGAACTCTGGCCACTGGCAGTATATATGTCCCTTTGTCAGGATGGCTCCATGACGCTGGCGCCTGAGTGAAGCGTTCTTTGCTGCAAGTTTTGTTACAGAACCTATATGCTCAAGAGTTTGTACTGGATTTGTGCCCCCTAAAAGGCTTGTCTTCACTTGTCTGTTAGTGTTAATGTATGCTTACATATGTGAGGGCCAGTTTGTGTTTGGCCACCTGCCAGCGCCATTACTCGTGTGTGTGTGTGTGTGTGTGTGTGTGTGTGTGTGTGTGTGTGTGTGTGTGTGTGTGTGTGTGTGTGTGTGTGTGTGTGTGTGTGTGTCTGTCTCCATGGTCGTGTGTTCCTCCACTTAACTCATCTGTCTGTCTCTGCAGGTGACATCAGACTGGTCCATGGAGAAGGGGAACGGCTGTACAGAGGGCCACACCGGCACGTCTGCCGCGGCCCCCCTGGCAGCAGGAATGGTGGCCCTCATGCTGCAGGTCCGTCCCTGTCTCAGCTGGAGGGACATCCAGCACATCATCACCTTCACTGCCACCAAGGTAGGTCTGATGACATGTCTTGCTGGGTATTGTTACACTGTAAATCTGATCATGAGCGCCAAATTATTTTATGTTTATTTGTATAGGGACAAGTATGTAGCATAAACCAATGCCACACACCACAGAATTTATAGCGTGAGTTAATTAACAATGTCCGCCCCTCTGGCATCTGAGGGTCATCACTCATGAAGGTGCAAGTGCTGCTGTTGGTTGAAAACTGCATCTGAACTTTTCTATTTTGTTCCTATTTTCATATTTTGTTCTGGAAAGCCTGTCTAGGCCTTTTTCCAAACAAGACTGGTGTAGCATAATAGAAAAGAAAATCTTGCAACAATACAATTATACCCTACCTCAGCTACTTGTGGAGGCAGGGGTTCTCAGTGGCATTCCTGGATGTTGTAGTGCATTAGGGGAGCTCTACCTTTTGTATTAAAAAAATCTTAAGGTCTAGTTGTTAATGGACAAGGTGTGTTATGCGGTTCGAAAGTGATTGTGCACTTGTTAGAGCCAGTTAGCTCACCACCCCTCAGTGCGATTTCCATGTAGGTGCTCACGAGAATTCAATCGGTGCCTATAAATCTAATGTCATTGGCTGAAACTAACATTTACTGTCATCGTGGATAAATGTTTGTTTTTTTTAATATTAATTGATGATTTGTCCATAAAATGTCAGAAAATAGTGAAAAATGCCCAAGGTGATGTCTTCAGGTTGCATGTTTTGTCCAGCAAACAATGCAAAACTGAAAGTTCAATTTACGATTAAATAAAAAAGGGAAAAGCAGCAAATCCTCGCAATTGAGAAGCTGGGAACTCAGAATGTTTGGCACTTTATTTTCAGCCAATCAATGAATTGACTAATCGTGTCAGCACTGCTGATATCATCCGTCTATAAAGGCAAACTAGGCTGTGTGTGTTATCTCTGTATTTGTTTTAACAGTGCGACGACAGTGCAGACTGGCGGGTGAACAGAGCCGGCTTCCACCACAGCCACCAGCACGGCTTCGGTCTGCTCAACGCATGGAGACTCGTCAATGCTGCCAAGGTACATGCATACATACATACACACAAGTATTGCTGCGAGGACTAGTTATTTTCACTTTTAATTAATCTGCTGTTTTTTGGGGGGGGTTTTATTGAATAATTTAATTACAAACAGGATTTTATAAAGTTTTCTCTCTTCTCTCTCTCAGGTATGGGAGTCGGTGCCGTTCCTCGTGTCCTATCAGAGCTCAGTAATAATGGAGGAAGCGCACATCCCGACCTATCCCGACCAGCTGATCCGCACCTGGAATGGTAACTATCTGCTTCTCTCTCCCTCTATCAGCTCTGTATTGGACAGTTGCTTGTCGAGTTTACACACTGCATTACGTATCTGACTCCCTCCCTCCCTGTCTGCTCCTCAGTCAGTCTGCCTTTCCATATTAGGTAATGTTCTCATGTTTGTGAGTTGCTGCGTCCACATTGAAATACTGGGTGAGATTTTTCCAAATTGCCTCCATTTTGTTTCTTTTTTCTTTTTCCTCCTTTTTCTTCATTTTCTCCCAATCTGTCTTTACATTTCTGCAATTCTTTTCTGTAGGTCTTGTGCCTTTTTCACTTCCCGCCCCCTCCAATTGTCTCATACTCGACTGTCTGCGCATGTGACCTGTCTCTCTTTTCCTTCACACACACTTTTTCACATATGCTCATGGTGACCTCATTCTAGCAGAAACTTTTCCTCTCCTCCCTCGATCTGTATCTTCCCTCTTTTATGGTCTAGTCGCAGTCAGGAGCACAGCCAGGCGTGTGTGTGTGTGTGTGTGTGTGTGTGTGTGTGTGTGCAACAGGAGCTTCTTAAGAGCACAGCAAAGAGTTGCTGACAGTTACAGAACAGAGTCAAGTATGTCTGGGCTTAATTTGCAAAAGAAACTGGATCAAATCAAACTATAATACACATTTTGTCATTGAATCCTCTGTTCACTCAGTCTTGGTCAAATCCCTGACAGGCTTTTTGTCACTGACAGAGTTCAGGTCTGCCTGTCACACTACTCAGCAGCAGTGTTTGTTGTTGTAGTTTCTATGTGTTTTGGCTGCCTCATTGGCTAATGCACTGCCCCTTCAGCATTCCCAACTGCCGGCTTCCCATGTGAACACTGTTGCCATGAATGTGTGTTTGTGTGTTTCTGCACATGATGCACGCAATGACTGGCTTTAATAATAATGACCAGTCATATCCCCATGGTACTGTCAGTCCATTTCAGGAGGGAGTGGGTTACATAGTTTTCTGAAAAGGTGCAGCAGTTGCACAAGCGTGCCTCTCCCTTCATTCTCAATCCCTCCCTTCTTTCCTTTTCTCTTGTCCTTTGCCCCTCCTCACTCGGCCTCCACTTGACTAATTTCACATCCACTGTGCTCGCCCTCTCAGTGCCTCTCTTCCACTCCATCTCCATCTCCTGACCATCTCTCCCCTCCCTCTTTCTCTGCATCTGTCCCCTGACTCTCTGTTTTTCCTTCCACACCTCTGTTTACACTCCTCGTCCCTTTGCGTCCCTCCCCGCCCCGAGGATGTGTGCAGCCCTACATGGTCCGAGAGCACCACGACTCATTAGTAGTCAGAGCCCAGGAAATACCAGGAAATTACCACACACTTACAGTGGGAGGGCGGGGGTGGGGGTGGTCAGGGAGACTTACTGATAACAGTTTCAAGGAGAGAAAGTGAAGAAGAAAAATCGAGAGTATGATGGAAGAAGAATTTACAGAGACATTTTTAAATGCCATTTTTCCCAGCATGCATGTATCTTAGGCTTGCCCTGATGTCAGCTAGCAGCTTGTTTTCTCTCCCTATCACATTATGTGCAATAAAAGACAATTAATGTAATCATTTTTAATTGGTTCATCCATCCATCCATTTTGTCCATGTTGCTTATCTGGGACCAGGTCACAATAATTTAATTAATTATATCTTTAAGGAAGTACTGAAAAAAGTGATATAATAATACATAATTCTAGGCCATGTCGTTGCTACTGGCTTTCCATCGTACTTTCATACTTTGGCCAGTGTGATTGTTAGACGGGTATTAATTTGCATTCTATGTGGTATTAAAAAAGTCATAAAAAGTCTTGAATTGAACTTGGTGAACCCTGCAGGAAGCCTGTTAAATAATTCAAAATGATTGCATTATTATGTTTTCATATATTCTTGATTATGTTTACATTTAGTTACATTACATTTGTTATAATGGAGGGGTCACATTTTCCCATTAACAGGCACATGAGTACCTGTTAGAGCAATTCATTGTTTTGTAATATTTAAACTTTTATTTTTGTTTTGTTTAGTTAATTTAAGTACTTGTTAAGGCTTTTGTTTTGAAGGTACTTGTCAGCTTGGGCACATCAGGGGAAGCTACATGGGTATGCAGGTAAAGGACCAGCAGCTACCATGAAGGGTTCATGGTTTTTTACCAGGACAAGAGAGGCTGTTCTTTGTTTGTTTGTTTGCTGAGAGGGTAAAATAAACCACACGAAACGTAATGCTTGCCTGGAAAATGGACTTATTTTCCCTGCGTAAGATTCGTTCCTTAGGTGCCTCAGTGGCCGTTTGATTTTGAGTTTTGTTTTTTTAGTTAGAGGACAAATCGCCACTACACTACCCTTATCAATCCAGGAAATGGTCAAACACACACACTCTTATGCACACACACGATACTAATACTAAGCTGCTCTCTGCACTCCCTCAGTCTCCTCTGCTGACCTGAGACAGTCTGGAATGGAGACACTGGAGCACGTAGCCATTACCGTGACGATAACACACCCTTGCCGTGGCAACTTGGAGATTGTGTTAATCTGCCCCGGCGGTATGACATCAGTCATTGGGGCACGCCGTGCCATCGACAGGTACGCGCTTCACAAACCCATGCATTGGAATTGTTTTGAGAACAGTAAAACATGATTAAATTGTGTTGAAAAGCTAAGTCAAATCAGTGTCTTAATTTAATAAGTAGGGAAGATTAGGTCATCTCAAAGCTACAAAAGGAAATCAGCAATAATCATACTGTATATAACAGTACCTCAGATGTTAAACTATGGTCATATGAAAATAATATTTTTGCCTGCAGTCTAAAGTATAAGTGGTCTCTGTGTTTTGCACGCAGAGACCCTTCAGGCTACCAGGACTGGACTTTCTCCACTGTGCGCTGCTGGGGGGAGAGAGCTGAAGGCCAGTACACCCTCAAGATATCTGACCACAGTAAGACACTGCTCACACAAGCGACAAATACTGTGAAGCGTCAGCAATGGGATGGGAATGTCTTTTCAGGAGTGGGAAACACAAACACACTCATTTCTGTCTCTTGTTTGTGAGAGCCGAGAGCCTTTCCTTGTGACCTCATGTACCCCCCCCCCCTTCGCAGAAGAGCCGCTGCCCGAGCAGTGTGCCGCTGTGGGAGTGTTGAAGCAGTGGGCGTTGACCCTCTATGGTTCCTCTATGACATCCAGAGAGGTCAAGGACAGACAGAGGTAAGACCTCGCAGGCTTTTCATGCCGCCATCTGGACAGTGTTGAGATTATCTGTTTGGTTGAATGCTTGTTGTTTCCTTTGTGGTGTATTAAGCCTGTTGTTCCTGAAATAGTGTTTCATTTTTTTCATAATACAGGAGTGTCTATAACAGTTAGCTTTCATCTTAGTTTCTCATACTTGATTTGTTCACATACTTGTAACCTGAATCCAGTGATAATGTTTGGCTCAGTGTTTTGACTGAGATGAAAGCTAGAAAGATGTCCTGCATTTTGATTGGCTGCGCATTGATTGACAGGCTGGTGGAGGAGGCTATGAGTGGCAAGTATCTGGACAGCAGCTTCTCCCTGCCCTGCCCTCCAGGCCTGAATATCCCTCCAGAAATCATCAGCCCCTTCACCTCCAACAGCCTCAAGGTAAACTATGCACGACCCAAAACCAACACCATGTTTACCGTGCCTCTCTTTAACCTTTCTATCTTCTCTTACCCTCCTCAGCCTGAGAGGTCGGGACAGTTAATTTTCACTCAAAGGAATTCAGTTACTTACCAACTGTGGTGTTATTGCCTACAAGTTTTGTGATCTCAGTCCCTGTATCCTGTATACCTGTTCCCTGGTAAGGTATATTCCCCACAGGGAAGTGATGACACTTTATAAATTCTCTGAAGTCATAAAATACAATAAAATTGGATTTAATACCATTAATGAAATGGTTGGAATTGGCTGTTTTCTTCACAGCAAGCATAACATATTGGTAACCAGACCCCTCAGCATTAAAGGGATTGCTCCATTTCTAGGCAATTCAAAAAATGTTCCTAATTACTCCAACTAAACAAGCTAAAGGATGTTGTTTTATTTATGTTTGTCTTACATTTTTCTATGTGCAGTATGGAGGTATATAAAATGGAGCCTACTTTAGCCCAGGATACTTTGTACTTATTGTTAGTCTAACATTATAACTTTTCTTAAACAAATGTTTTCACAGGAACAAACTAAATTCTGACCAGTTAAAAGTGAGGTTGCAATGTTAATTGTAAAATGTACAAAAGTTTTAATGTGTAATCTTTTAGCAAAGATGCTAATTGATCCCATATGAATCCAGTAATAGATCCAAGCTAATCTAATCTCATCCTCTACCTGCATGCAGAGACACCCCTGTAAAAAAGCATTTATATAAGTCTGGTTAAAAAGGAAAATCCCCCAAAGTGCATAGAGTGCTTCGACTTGGTCATCAATTTTACTTTCACTTCCTCTCCTTTTCCCCTCTTTGTAGCAATTCTTGCTTTTTGTCTACCACCTCATCCACACATGCATCTATCAGTGATTTAGTGCTCTTGTGATTTACCTCCTCTATCTCTCTCCTTTGTCCTCCCCTCCAGTTCCTGCTGTTGCTGGGCTGCTTTGCTCTGTTCTGGTCTCTCTTCTACACACTGGAGGTCACAGTGGCCCACCTGGACCTCAGGGGCCTTCTCTGCCTGCGCAGGAGACGGGGAGGTCACCGGGCCAGGAGGGGGCGTCAAGGGAGAGGAGTGGAGGAGGCACTGGTAGAGGAGGAGGAGGAGGAGGAGGACGGGGAGGAAGAGGAGCGGGAGTCAGGGGTGGAGTTGCAGGCGGTGCTGGACTCTGAGGTCAAAACGTTGCTTTTAAATGGAGAGCGGCTGGCAACATAGCCCTGAGCCAGATGATGGGTCTAAAACCTCTCACTGTGCTCATGGGATGTCTCAGGTCTCCTCCCCACACACCCAGCCTCCAGTCAACCTCATCTGTGGTGGTGGGGGGTCACAGTGTGGACTGCAGATGGACTTAACTGAAGAGTGGTCTGCATTCCCCAAACATGTGGCCTTGTATGAATGTGTGCATATGTGTGTTCTTGTACACCTGTCCCTCTAACAAATGCCCTCATAAGGGGTTAGGGTCAGGGTTAGGTTTGGGTTAGAGCAGGGACGGGAGAGGGACCTAATATGATTTAATGTCCCAGTACAATTGCATGTTTGCAATTGTGAAAGTGTGTGTACAGGCTTGTCTGTATGTAAATGTGTACCCAGGGAGGAACTGAGTTTACAGATTGGTGGGATACACTTTACAGACACCTGTGGGGTCTTTAAACCAAGAAAAACATGTG
>LKNJ01001512.1:0-17539 GCA_002120245.1 Maccullochella peelii | reverse complement strand
GGGGGGGGGGGGGAGAAAAAGAGTGATGTGCACTAGAGGAAGGTATGAATCTGCTGTGTGTGTGCTCCCTTGAGTGTGTGTGTGTGTGTGTGTGTGTGTGTGTGTGTGTGTGTTTGTTGTGATATGCGTGGGTGTGCTTGCAATATGCAAGGTCTTCCTTGGAAAAAGTGTCCTCCAATGTGGGGTACCTAGAGCGTACTGCTGTATTTTAAGAATAAGATATATTTTCTGAGGTGTTATTTGATTTTTAAGTCTGTTATAAGGATTATTATCTCTGGATTATCAACCAACTACTGATTTAAAAACTTGGGATTTTCAAGTGTGGGGTTTGTATGTATATATTTTTTTATGAAGTAATATATACACAATGTGTGCCTGCTGTACAGATATATAGCAGCTGTGTTTAAGGATTTATACAAAGTGTTTTTAAGAATGTAAAGAGTTCTACTTTGTTTAAATGGAAAGGAGTGTTTGGAGTTGGGAACTGGTTTGCTGAGCAAGTCACAGGTGGTCTGAATGATAATAAAAAACTGTAGTATTCTCTTGGATTGTTCATATGATTTTTTGAAACAGTTACACACAAAATCACATTTTGAGAATCACTGATACTCATACTATTATTATGTTGGTATCACATAATTATGGTACACGTGTCACCTTTCAGATGTAAAATCCCCTAAATTCTATAATGCTGAACTGCCAGGAGGCAGAAATCTTCCAGAGTTGATGTTTTTAAGTCTGTGTTAAAACCATGGGAACATGCCCATATGTGCAAAATTGTCGTTTTAGTTATTCCTGTCTGAAGAGATCCCTTTTCAGCGCAACTCCAATGAAAGAGACACAATTTTGCACAGACAGAACTGTGGATTTTGTCCATAATTTTTCCCAATATTCCCGTTTCCCAGAATGATCAAACAGAGGTACCCAGAATCACAAAGTCAATTCAGAGATGTATTTCAAAGTCATTATTTAATAAGACAATGTACAAAAATATTGGCGCTGATACAGCAGGCATAGCATTGTGCGAAGCCAGATGAAACTGGTCAGTTATCTATAATATGAGTGCCGTTTCTTAAACCTTGTAGAAGGAAGGAACAGCTTGACTTTGGCACATGGTCATCTTGGTGTTTTTACCTCCAAGGCAATGCATTGGTCATTTTTATGGTTACTATTTCTGCTTAAGACTACAAACATTCAGTTGTACTGAACTGCAGTGGGAAGGACTAAGCATGGTGAGGTCTGCGATGGTCACCAGTGCAAGCATTTACGTAAGGGGTTCAGGGCAAGTGTCAAGACCTTGAAGTAGGGGGTACTTGTTAGAAAGTAACTAAATTCTAAAGCAGAAAAGGTTTTATGATGAAAGGGGAGTTGACAGGTTAGACGCTTACAGGCTCTAAGAAGGTGTAAGGGGCTGAAGAGGTTCTGTGGCTCAGTGATTTTACAGGATCTGTCGGGCTCTTCCGTAGCTCATGCCCTCCTGACTGGCTCCCTTGTTAGACCCCATCTGTAGGCCAATCACGTTTTTGCCCGCCTTCAGCTGGTCATCGCTGAAATCTCGCTTGTTCTCCATTGCTTTCCTGCAACACAACAATGAAAATGTCACTAAATGAATAAAACCAAACTCCCGTGTCCTGTGAATACTTATTCTAATTGGAGTCGGTTAGATCGGTATAGATTAATCAGTTTCCATTTCATGTACTGGACTCACTTGAAGAACCAGTTAGGGTCTCCATTGTATGTGCCTTCATCCTTAGTGATGGCCAAGCTACCCAGAGCTGACAGGGTCCTCTGCACCGCCGCCAGGTCCTTACCTGTTCCCAAACACACATACAGCTAGGATTATTAACCCTAGCATCATTCACGCTATGATGTTCCCATACCTGTGCATTGTTCATCGTCATATCCAAACTTATCCAAGCACTTTTTCCTCTACCACACAACCAAAGTGCTTAAACCCAAGCCAAGTCTTGTCTCTTCTAGCATTAAATGTTTACAGTAACCGCGGAATGAAGACCATGAAACCCCTCTGACCTTCCCAAAGGTCCACGGTCTGGAACATGTCAGTCTTGGTGACGCCATACTTCTCAGCAGCGTTGAGGAACTGGGAGATCTGCTCCATCTGTTTGAAGGCCATGGGTGAGCTCTGGATCTTCTTCACAGGTTTCTCTCCGGCAAACAGACTGTTAATCAGTTCACTCAGAACCTGGGGAGACGAGATGGAGTGACAGAGGGTAGAGGAGAAGGTAGCGAAGGGGAAGAGAGGAAGGAGAGGCATAAAATAACATCATTAACCTTAGGACATCACAACATCTACAAAAAACAAGTTATCAAGCAGATGATTTGCACCCACACATCCGTCTTTCAGCCAGGTCTGGAAGCCCATTTTGCCAGCCTCTGGTCTTCCCACACCAGAGCCACACTGACGGCTGATCCACTCCACCAGGATCTGCTCCAGCTCGGGGTCATACTTGCTGTCGATCTTATCCTGAACCTGCCGGCTCATGCCGTAGGATGGACCTTTGTTAGCCATGCCGACGCCCTGAGAGGTGAGCGTGAAATGGAGGAAGGGGGAAGAGATTGAGAAGGAGAGGTGGATGGAGAAGATGGACAGTACAGTGGAGGGAGATGGATGAGCAAGGTAGTGAGGGGAAGGAGACAAAGAGAGATGCAATAGAGTAAAGGAGAGAGTCAAAGAAAAATGAAGAATGATCTCTGGAGAAAGTATGAAATCTAAGTAAATGTGATGATCAGTAGTTTCAGCAGTATCATCCTTATCTCCCATCTTGACAATTTACAGCATTGTGTATATTCATGACAACATACAGATTT
Organism: Maccullochella peelii; assembly: GCA_002120245.1. Classification (NCBI taxonomy): domain Eukaryota; kingdom Metazoa; phylum Chordata; class Actinopteri; order Centrarchiformes; family Percichthyidae; genus Maccullochella; species Maccullochella peelii. The sequence continues at coordinate 14,710 of LKNJ01001512.1, read as the reverse complement.
TATAAACTTACTGTTTTCTTGTGTATTAACATCCCAGTATTTCTACCTTTTAGTCCAAAATGGTTGTTTTTAGGCAATACAAACAATAGCTAACATTCACATCACATTGCAGTAAAATGTGGATGTAGCCTGTATGCACAAACATGCTTTGGTGTGCAAATAATCTAGATGAAGGCATATTTACTTAAAACACACAAACAGATTCTTATTCCATATATACTGTACTGTACATAATACTGTATACACCAATACAAACATTGAAGACATGCAGGTCAAAAGCGTGTATATAAGCGTAAATGCTCAGCACTTAATTTAAATACCTTTCCAAGAACAATGGCATTAACAGCATTGTGTCTCCTAATGCACACCATTTAGCCCTATCAGGACCTGTGTCTGAGGCAAAGTGGTGTACAATGGGAGCTCTATATCAGCCAGCTGATTTTTTGCATATTTTCTCCTTTTACACACACACATCATCATTGCCAGCACTTTTTTTTTGTCTTATGCTTCTGTATTGCCTTTGGGCCAACAGCCAAGTGCAAAACCCATATCAAAGTGCTGTCTGCACCATCCAACCTTTGTTGCCATCTTGATGTCAGGTCACTTCAACTTCCTGTTCCTGGAGAGGTTCAAAGTTCAAATGTTAAAGGTTAAACCCAGGAGTTAACTGGAGGTGGCGCATCTCTGGCATAAGATGGGGAATGTGGTTACCAAGAGCAACAATAAACTAACTGTTTACGAACAATACACAGCCCTTTTGTGCATTGAGTCTTTTTCCATTGGTCAGTGGATTTTTCCAATTGGCATAAAGTGACAGAATGTCAAGATGGGCCAAGACTGGACTGACGTATGACTTTTTATGTTTGAAGTAAATCTGTCTCCTCATAATGCAAACATACAAGCTACAAACAACAAGAAGATATACAGACAGAGATGCAACTAACAGTACAGTAGCTAATACTCAAGTTCTTGGTGCTGGGCAGGTAGTGCACAGTGTGTTTATTACAGCTTTTTTCGCTAAAAACAGCTGCCTGCTGCGACTGGAAATTATCTGATGAGAGTGAACCAAAGTAGGAAAGTTGCGGGCGAGAACAGCGATGAGCTAAAAGACGCTAAAATGCTCTGTAGAGCTGAGGGGAACTGCAAAGCCGGGTGAATATCATGATTACGAGCGACCACTTTCACATTACACAGTCATTTGATCCATGGTTACTGTAAAAATATTGTGATTATAGCCACTCTCAGTGATGGGTGTGTGTGTGTGTGTGTGTGTGTGTGTGTGTGTGTGTGTCCAATTTTCTTTGGATACCTGAGTACATTTTAATGCTATTACTTCTTTACTTTTTCTTACAGTAAGTAAAGTGACATTTTTAATGCACTTTAATGCTCGTAATGGAGTATTTTTTTTAACCTTGTGGTAATGCTGAATAAAGCATCTGTATACTTGTTCCACCACTGCAAATAGATATACTGCATGTCTGCACATTAGAGTCTGCGTGCCAATGGCATTAATGGATTCCTGCCCAGAGTGTCCGCAGAGTGTTGCCACCAACCCTGTTTAATATTCTTTGCATTCCCTGTGGTGCTTGTCCAGACCGCAAGAAACCAAACACACATGCTGGGCAACACGCTCACTTACATACAACCACAAGTTCAGATACTATATTTCATCTTTGTCTGTCTGCCTTTCACTCTTTCTGGCACGCACGCACGTGCACACACACACACACACACACACACACACATTGTTTTTCTCACTGACATGCGTCATTATATAGTCATTATTACAGCGTAATGTTTGTCTGGTATGCCGTTAACTTGTCTTATTTTTTCCATTGGCCTCTAGTTCTTAGCCTCATAAACTACTCTCTGGACCACAATTGCAAATCACACACACTATGCTCTTTGTAGGCAAAGAAATAGAAGTTATGTTCACCACATTGTGCACTCAATGCCTTCAATGCCAATGTCTTGTGAAGAGAAGAGAAGAGAAGAGAAGAGAAGACTATTTCTCCCATAAGTTCTGTCCTGTATCAGTCTGTATGTGTGCATTTCAGGACAACCGTACGAAGATCACTTAATATTTTTGGAGGTTAAATAAGTCCGTTAGGGCCTGGTCTCTATTTCTGGTATTTATGTGTATCTTGGGGCCTGTTGTTATCCTTGGAACCCAGCCCAGGTCCAATAACTCAGGATTATCTGCTAAACAAGCTTCTGTGCTGTCTGGCTGCTTCTCCTTAAATATTTAAGGCAGAGTTCACTTGACATATAATATAAAAACACCCTGTTACAAACTACCTTTTAAACTACCTTTTCAGTAAAGATAACCTACAGCATGAGCTATCTACTGTAGTGTCAAGCAAGGGATGCTACACTGAATTCTGCAACTTCCCATACCATTACTACAACTGTTTCTATAATTACTCCTGCTACAAGTGCTAAAAGTATTACTGCTGCTGCTAGTACAATTACTACTGGTACTACGGTTACTGCTACTGCAACAACAGTTACTACTACAATAGAATCAAACTTTCCATGCACAAAATCTGCTTCTGCAACTATAATAACGACTAGCCTATTACAAATGCTGCTACATGTACTAGTACTGCCATTAGTAGTTTAAATTCATTACTACTGCTGAACATGTATTACTATGTAAGATATCAAATGTTTCCAAGAAATGTTCCAAGATTCAATATAAAAGTGAACTAGCCACAAAACAAATGTAATGGCCTCATATATGAATAATAAATAAAGAGAAAAGATTACAATACTAAAAGGGAAATATGGAGATAAAAAATTGAATTAAAAATAGGATAAAACTTCAGATTTCATGTAAAAGAAAGCCTGAAATGCCTCCTTTCAAAAGTCCCAATGTGCTGTAGCCCATAAACATGACTCATCACCTCCCTCCATTCATCCATCTCTCTCAGTTGTGTTTTTCCTGCTCTGTTTCTCTATTACCATGGTAAATCTGCCTAATGCCAGAACAGGAAACCAGTTTGAAGGCTGTGGCAGCCTGTGGGGACATGGCGTCTTGTGGCCTCGCCTTCTCTGTAGTTAACCAGCTAACCACCATATAATGATTTGGTATGAATAAACTGCCGGGGGACTTGTTTAGGCAACAGTTGCTGTAATAATTTTATCCTTCACTGTAAGTTTGTTAAAGGTTGGGAGTGCCTTGGTAGCCGAATGGTTACAGCGTAAGCCATATAACTGCAACGTCGCTGGTTCAACTCCAGCTGGCGACCTTTGTTGCATGTCTCTCCCTATTTCCTGTCTGCCTCCCAGTAAATAAAAAAGGCTGGGTTCAGTTATAAAGCAGCTGGATTAGGTATCTTACTTGTTCACCAGCGTTAATGTCATCTGGTTGAGGGACGCTCTTCCTGCTAGCTGCTTCACTGTGGGTTAATTACATCGTCAGAGCTCTTTGTTACATGGCTGTGGTTTATGCCAGCTGCACAGAAATCTGCAGTTTAGACTTGCCAGACTTTTATGAGCACTGAAAGAATTTTCTGCAACTGCTGCCAAGACCCTTCATGGTTCTGATTATTCTGACAAACGTTTCAGCTGCTGTGTGCCTGAGCTGATGTATTTCTACTGAATCTGAAATGTAGATAGTGTTGTCCGATTCAACTCAGTGCCAGAGCCCTTGCACTGTTACACGGATGTGGTTAGTTCCTGGCTTACTGTGCTCTGCTGTGTTTATGTGCTGCCACAGGCATTGGCAGTGGAGATAGTGTTATCTGGCCCCATTGCTGCTGCTTGGAAGCTAAGCTGCCCACTGGTACTTCCCTTCAGTTACTGCTGGTCTGGTTTTACTGGCATCACTGTGTGTGCTGCCATCTTTATTGATTCATCTTCAGTCCAAACATCAGAGCAAGCTTTTAGATATAGCAGAAGTTTTCTATTATAAAACACCCATCTTATAAACAGAGAATTGAAATTTGGAAAGAATCTATTTCTCCATGTCTGTGTCAATGTGTCTGCCTTTCTGAAATGTTTTTTATACCTGCGGGTCTGTCTATCTGCATCTCTGTCCTCATTAGGAAGTGTAGCTACCTTTCATGCCTTGTGAATTCACAGGCTTCCAAAGCCCATGTAAGGCAGTGGATCATTTGCGTGTGCAAATAAAAGTATGTACACTGACAGAGATATGCAACGCTGTCTGGCTGACCTCTCTGCTTCTCCTCTCCTCGCTTCACATGGAAAACATATCAACCCTCAAATAACATCTGAATCATATTAAGGATGAACAGTGAGTCTGTTTGCAACGAGACAATCCTCTGTCACAATTAGGTTATTGTGGAAATTCCAGTCCAAAGCAGACAGCTTGCCAATCAGACTCCGTATCAATTCAAAATCCAAATTACTTTACTGAATCAGTGAATAATACCTGATCGATCACATGTAACATGTAACAGTATTCTTACAGACAACATAGATTGAATGCAAACAAAATATATGATACTCATAATCTACAGAAACAAGGAAACTTCAAACTTAGATATGTTAAACAACCTTGAATATTCTATACATATATGTGATAGCCACTATTTAACTCACGGTCAAGTGCTGATGCATCTCAAAGTGTACATATTTGCATACTCTCCTTTGACCTTCGAATGATTACATTGCTCTTATTTTGAAATGACTACAACTTCTGCTATCGTCACCTTATATTCAAACAGTGGGCGATGAAAGACACATATGCATATTTTGATAAGAAGCTAGGGAGGCCTCAGAACTACTGACTGTGTGATCTATAAAGCGATGGCCTCTTGACAAGCTATCTGCCGCTTTGTCCGACTCACTGTCCAGTTCAGGAGCATTTTGCTATATGGAGGAATAAAAGAAAAGTATACTCACTGTGTGAAGGTATGGGTCAGTTCTCTGTCGGCTACTAGTGCAGCGTGTGGGGTGAGTGGGGATGCTTGACTGAGTGTTTGTATATGCTTCACAGGGACCTCCCTCTCAAAAATGCCGGCTTAAAAGGAGCAGATGGGGCAAGATGACTTCACTAGTCTACCGAGTGAGAGAGAGAGAGAGAGAGAGAGAGAGAGAGAAGGAGGGAGGGAGGGAGGAGGAAGGAGGGAGTGTGACGGAGAAATAGGAGAGGGAGAGAGGGGAAGGAAAAAAGGAAACTTCATCCTTAAAAGGGCATGGCCTTTCAGCAGCTCCCTCTCCCTGTCTGTGTGTCTCTTCCCCTCACGTCTAGTTAAAAAGCCCAGCCTTATTTGGGTAGAGCTGCTCCATGTAGAGGAGAGACAGCAGCCAGGCAGCGTTGGTTTGGTCAGCAGGAATTCTCCAAATACTTTCACCACATCGCTCCTCGTTCAAAGTGGCAGTGAGATGGTGAGGGAGAGGATGAGGCTGATGGAAAGGGGGAGAGGGAGGAGTAGAGAGATGGACAGAGAAGAGACGGGACTTAATGAATGAGAGGAAGAGGACAGGAGAGGAGAGGAGAGGAGAGGATGAAGGAGTGGAGAGGAGAGACAGAAATGGATGGGAGTGAGGAGGAGTAACAGAGTCACCATCATTCAGACAGAGAACTCCATGTAAGTCCTGGGTCCTCTTCAATAGCTGCACCCACTATGTGTGTGTGTGTGTGTGTGTGTGTGTGTAGGTGTGTGTGTGTGTGTGTGTGTGTGTGTGTGAGATACTCCGCCACTACCGCTCCTGACATTTCCATCACTTCCATTCCATTACAGACACTTTTTGGCACAGCACTCCTGCTTGAATATAAGAGGTGTTGAACATAATGCTTATAACTGCAGTTGGCTTTACTCCCTCAGTGGAAAGTTTGAAGTTAGATAGATCACACTCAGGATGAGAAACTCTTATGTAACCACCCTAACTTTAACACATACGTGGGATTCATATAGTCAAAGCGGTAACAAATCAGATTGCATTCTCAATGACAATGTCAAAGTTACACACTTAAATTGAAGAAAATAATTAGCTTTGCAAGGCCACAGAGGCATGCTTGTAATTATTTCCCACATTTTGTTTTCCCTTGAACAAAAACATTTGTGAACTCAACATAATACATCTGTATCATAGGCCTTTTGCAATGTGCACAAAACTGTGTTCACAAAATGTGCACACTCATACTCAGGAGGAGAAGGAGTCATTCCTTTGTGATATCAAGAAAACAACTTGTCAATGTCACAATTTGTTTTGATCTATTTTGTCTCATCTGTCTTTCCATTTTTGGTTCTGTAATGATCAATGCCACATGGCTGTGGTCTTCTCATTAAATCCTGCTTGGATCAGCTGTAACTAGAACAGAGTCAGACAATCTCATGTGTTTTATTGGGTGTGTATTTATGTGATTGATTTTCCTTTGATAGCTGACTCTGAGGAAAACTATGGAAGATTTAAAATGCCTAAATGAAAACAAATCAAACAAAGAAATAAAGTGGAATACAATGCACATTGTCATGTATTTCCATCTTATGTGTGCATTTTAACCCTGCCTCCTAGAAATGTAATTTATATACACCTAATTTGCAACAGCAAATATGTTTTGACTGAAGGTTGAAGCTTTTCTATTAACATAATGAGGAGGTCAATTTACAAATCTGGCAAGTCGCAAACTAAAATGTTTCCTGACAACTTATGTCATTTGTTTCCCGCCAAAATATCCGATCTTGCAATACAATCCGCTCATAGCAACAACTGCATTATTTAACTTTTTTATGGTTAGTTTAAGGCACTCACAGCATTTGGTTAAGGTTAGGGAAAGATCGTGGCCTTGGTTTAACATAAAAAAAGTCTGCAGTGACTTTTGTCACATTGTCAGCCAATTCCTAGTCTCACATTTTCCTAGTCTGCATTTTTTCCCCCCTGCCATCTACTAACTCTCCTGTCATACAGATCCTGCCGCTCCCACCTGCCCTGCAGTAACCCCTGTGCTCCCGCTATTCCCCATCACCTGACCTCCCCCACCCACCTGCACACCTGTTCCCACTTCCCCATCAGCCCAGTAGCATATACAGCGGCCCACTTCTGTTCATTCCCCACCAGAATGTCTGTTGTGCTTCTGCCTTAGCGGTCCAACCATTTTCCCTGCCTGCCTAAGTTTTGCCTATTATGACCTAGCTTTATGGCCAATAGAAAACAAAATAGAAATAGTTTGACGTTTAGCATAAAGACTGGAAACAGGGGGAAACATCTAGCCTGGCTCTGCCCAAAATCTACCTACCAGCACCTCTAAAGCTCACTAATTAACACGTTGTAGCTCTTTTATATAATATAATACAAAATTCTAAGTGTAATCAACAGACTAGCAACTTCCCTGTTTCCAGTCTTTGTGCTAGGCTAAGCTAACCATTACCTGGCTGTAGTTTCATATTTAACAGACAGATATGAGCATCAATCTTCTCATCTAACTCTCAGCAAGAGAGCGAAAAAGCATATTTCCCAGAATGTCAAACTATCCCTTTAAAGTAACAACATGAACCCACAGGCCAGTGCTTCCTGCTACCTTCCTACTGGAATTACTGGTCTAAACTCTCATAGTGTGTGTGTGTGTGTGTGTGTGAGCGTGCGCGGGTGAAAGTGTGTGCAGCATGTGTGTAAGCTGCTCCTAGCCTACATCATGTGTTTATTCAACTGAAGGAATTTCTGCCTGTGGTTTATATTCATTTGTAACGAGCTTCCATGAAAGGCACTTGTTTACAGTATTATAGAATACTGTCATAGGTCAAATTCTAGCAGTGGCAGCGTTATGACCCAGTCATACCCAAATGATATCAAAGCCTCTGACTGCTACCTTTTTCCATTCATGGACTATGTGTATGTCTGTGTGTGTGTGTGTGTGTGTGTGTGTGTGTGTGTTAAAATACATACCAAATTTGAAAATAAAGATACATCACCTGTCAAATAAACTTTTATGTCCAAATAGAAGAATAAAATCACACTTTCTCTGTACACAGACACGGTCATTATAGTTAGTAGTTTATTCACATGCATGCTCATATATTTTTTTTAATGATGCAAATATTTCCTGACATGTGACTTTCTGCTTTCATGCTATGCGAAAATATAAGTGCGCCTTTCTTTTCGTTCGATCATAAATGCCTGCATACACATGCACCAGTCTATGAGTGTACAACTTATCTCGTTTATCTCTACTGCAGGGGTTCTTAAACTATGGGGCTTGTCCAGCGATAGGTCACAAACCTACTTCTGGTGGGTCAATATGTGACAAAGAACACTAGTTTGTTTTCATGAATCAGGATTTCAGTTGAGCGAGGATAAATGAATTCACTTAAGGTCCTGGAGTCAGAAAGTTTAAGTAGCTGGTGTGTTACTCATCAATGTAGGGGTACAATATGTAACCAGTAAAGGTATTGTGCTGCAGGCTTGTACAGAGCTTCCTCCCAGACGTCAGCTCCATGTGGATCTGATCGCCTTTCAGCAGCTCCAGCGTCACAACCTGAAAGCATACACAGTAAACTGTCCTGTTTCATGTAGCCATTACAAAATCATGTCAAAGTCACAGGGAAAAGGCTTTTTTTTTATGTCCAATTTGCCATTTGATTTGTAATTGTAATATTTGATCACTAGATTTATTTGTAGCAACCATTTGTGGAATCATGTCACTTTGCTCTCGTCAAACAAAACTACCTGACTGGCATTGTCTTCACCATCTTCTCGATTGTTCTCCCACACGCTGACCGTCATCTTCCCGTTCTTCATCAGCTGGACCTACAGATACAACAAAACACAAAATTAAGATACAAATGACTCACTGTTGCTATGCAGGTAAACCAGCTGAATGTATTCTGTCTATCTGGTTTGTTTACTTTATAGTAGAGGCGCTCATCCTTTGCCACAAATGAGTAGACTGTGTAGGAGAAGACATAAACACCGGGACGAGGGGCAGTGAAGACACCTGGAGAGGGAGGTGAAGAGTTAGTGGAACTGCAGTGATGTATGTCTTACACGAGGCTTTAATTTCAAATGTGGGCAAAGCTTTCATAAGTCATTTGAGTTTATGCCTTCTGTGTGTGTGCGTGTGTGTGTGTTAGTTTCTTACCCAAAGAAGGGTTATAGCTGTTGCCTTGGTTAAGAGTGACGGAGGCGTAGGGGATTGGCACATTAGCATTGAAAGGACCAAAGCAACGATCAGGAAATCCAGGAAGTGCAATGGCAAGACTTGGGTCCATGGTGGCTTTGAAGGAAACCTTGACGCCAGCTGAGAGTAAGAGAGAGAGATTTATTGTAATCTATAATAAAGCTCAGTGTCCACAAAAGATTTTTGAAACATAGGTTTCACTGTAAAGTTGTTTACCTGTGAGCGCCTGTACTCTGCTATTCAGTGAGCTGATACCGTTCCACAAACTTTTAATCCTTATGAAGGTATCCTCTTCTATTTGGTACATATCATTGGCTGCACAGCAGCAGCCACGCTGCTGATAGAAAGCACAATTGCAATCCCACTTGTCACAGGTCAGAGGCCCCTTCCATTGGACTGGAATAGGATGGACGAACGGTGAGAAATGAAAAAGAGAAGAGGGAGGACTGAAGGTTAGGTGAGAGACAAGTTCAACATGGAGGGCAGAGGTGTGTAACTATCATTTTGAAGCAGGATGTTGCTGTAAATGAACATGCTTGCTCTGTCCACTTTATCTGAGAACATTCAATTTTACAAAAGCAGATATTTGGGTTGCAAAGCAATCCCAAAAGAGGTACAGCTGGATAATATGAACCATGTACACAATATGACATGTATATGTATATACTGTGTGGACGAGTGCTGGATGAAAGGGATAAAATGTGGCAGTTTCTGTGGCTTACGTGCGGCCTGTTTCAGTATGTCGATGGTGGACTGGGCCTCCACATGATCACAGAGAAACAGCGACCCCAACAGGAACAAAACTGGTAGTACAACCATCTGAAATAAAGTTGTATTCAGTATTGGATCAGTCTTGGATTAAAAACCAGAGAAGCTAAATGCTCAGAGCGGTGTCATGAGGTGATTTACATGTCACACAATTACATTTGAATCTCTAAATTAAAATCATTAAGCCTAATTGCTCTGATATCACTTGTTGATCTACTCGTGGTCACATTTAATGGTGAAATTCTGGCACTGGGTCTGAAGCTATTTTTGTAGACTTGCTGCCTTTATGCCGATTCAGAATTTTTATAAGCGATATTTTTGATATTCATATCAAATCAAGTGTTTCGTTGTAAAGCGAAAAGGTTGAGTACCTCACAACTCTACTCTGCTTTTACTTATTTTTGTTCTCCGACCCCAAATGCACTGTATAGCTGTTGAGTGTTACTGCTCTCATTTTGCTAAACAACACTGTGAGCATAGATTTCATGATCTGCAGGTCATATGACCTCTGGTTCAGTAGTATTTCAATGATTTCAGTGTGTAACTAGTGAGAAGCTTCTTCACATTGAAATAATGCTATATTCATTTTAATGCTGATGGAACAATCGTTTGTGCAACCTAGATGTCTACAAAATTAGCCTGGTTTTAATCTATATGACTAGACAATTTTTGACCTGCAAATCACCAAATTAATGTTTACTAGGAAGCTCAAACTAATGTGCTCTGAATTAGCCAAAGAGGGCTAGGTTAGCTATCTGCCCAGCACTAAACAAGAAAGAAAAACGTTAACTAGCAGCTTCAAACATCTCACAGCTAAACCCAGATATTTATCTGAGCCAAAATAGAGCTAAAAGACAAGATCTTACAAGGGGCCAGAAACACAACTCACAGTGGGATGCCCATGTTGTTATGTGTCTGCTGGATGTATAAGTAGGCATTTGCTTGCTAACAGGTTAGTCTCAACAACTTTATAAGCCATATTAGTTTTTGTAGGTTTGTTTTTGACTCTTAATAAAGGCTTAAATTATTACATAGAATAACAAGTAATTGATATAAAGGTTAAAAGTAACAGGCAGTATACATAACACAAACTGACTTTAATTAATCTCTTAATTGTGCTTTAAGGTATATCATCTACCAATAACTCCAGATGTGTTACAATATCTGTCAAACCCAACCTGCAGAATCTGTTTTTGTGTCACAAAACCACATCACTCAATCATTATACCCAATAATTAGCGGAAATATTTGAGAGAGAAAAGACAAGGCTATAAAAGTCGTCACAATCTTTATCAATATTGGTTGGTGGTTGACAGCCATTGTGACCAATTTTGGATTGTTTTTGTTTTTTTAAACAATATAATTGGTGATAGAAACATAAAACTTACTGTTTTTTGTTCCTCCCTCTCCTTGTTCTGAAAGACTATGTCAAGTTCTTGTGACTTTGTGAAACTGGGAGTAAGAGTTTTAAGCAGGGGAAGGTTTTAGCGTCTTATTGATGCACTTCAGGTGATCCGCCCCTTGAGGAGGTAAATGACAGAAGCTCCGCCTCCTCACATACACACACAGGTTTCACAGCCAAACACCTGACACCCCAATTCCTTCCGCAAAGAGAGCCATGTATGTCCCTGGTAATACAGTACAGTAGATGGTTTTCCTGTAGTGTGAAAGAAAAAGAATTGACCTCGTTGGACCTCTCAGCACTCTATTGTTGGGACCATAATATCCCTTATTAGGACAGCGGTATCTGGTTGCCTTCCCTCTACAGGACACCAGCTGTTATGGAGAACATTGTTGTCAGATCCCTGAAGGTTATAATGGTCTACAGATGAGTAGACAAAAGAAGCTGATAGGAAAGTGTTATCAGTCCATCGATAAAGACCCAGATCTGAGAACAATATACAGCGTCGCCTGGTTCTCATGCTCAGATCGAACGAAGAAAGAAGTGATACTGTGTGTTCCCATAATTAGTTTCCCTTCGGATATTGTTGGAGACCCAGATGTATCGATTGTGGTTTGTTGTGGGTTGAGATATGTGATAGTTACTTGGCTTAAGTGGACACCCTATTCATGTGAATGAAATGATCTTGTGTAGTGGGGCAATATTTACTCAGTAATAAGTCACAAAGCCATTAACACGAACGGCTAGGTGTTGCCATCTTTCTTCTTGTTTTTCATTTCTGAAAGACATTCAAGCTGTTTGTGCAAAATGTGTTGCACAGACAAACAAAGAAGCTGGGAGCCACCTTAATCCTGATTTAGAGATTTTTCCAACTGGGTCTTTGGGGGCGTTCTACTTTCACTTGTTAGCTGACTGTACAGCTGTCGGTAAATATTGCTTGCAAAGGCCTTACAAGTTCCTCTGAGATATCATGATTGCTGATATTTGGGAGAAGATTGGTAATGAAGGCACTTTTGTAACTTTTGCCTCCATTATGGCTTATAAGCTTAGAGCCAAGTGAAGTCACAGCTGAGTACCCACAGAAAAAAACAGAGAAATTGATAATAACTAAAGAGTCTGGGGATATCTATGGGTTATCAAACATTTAGAGTTTTGTGCACAGTGACACATTGTCAGCCATGTTAGTATGGCAGTAGGGATGGCAATTTGGTCCAGACTGAAATATCAACTATTAAATGGATTGTCATGACATCCATGGTACCCAGAGGATGAATCCTACTTTTCCTATAGCGGCACCAATATTTGAAATATTTTCAAATGTATGAATAGTGTACAACATAAAATCTTATATATACTATATATAGGTTTGCTAGGTAAATCAATCTGAACACAAAACAGCCTGCTGACATAAGTAATGTTGATGTGATAAAGAGCAAACTGACTAGTGAGTCTCTATAGTACTGAGTACTGAAGGTTTTCTTATGTGTGTTACTGTCTACATATTTATGGAGCTCAGAGCAAAATAACAGTCAGCTGTGTGTTCAACTGCTCCTGCTGTCGTTCATCTCTACTGGTTGTTTGTAACCTGAAGTTGCACAGGTATTTGTTATTATCCTTGTTTCTCTAGTCCTATTAGATAACAGGGTGTTTTCTGTGTTGATAGTTACTTTTAAAGTTGTCTTGGCTCTGGGGACAGTGCATTGTCTGTGTTTTGTTGATTGCCACCTGCGTGTATGGACCTAAGTCCTGATCTAGTTCTTCACACAATCTTATCTGCTAGATGGAGGCCATGGTGTATCAGGTGTTTTATGTCTGCTTTGCACACATCTTTTCAAAGCAGACCAGTCCCTGATGTGTCCACAGATAGATGATGATTTAAATCACAGCATGGGAGAAAGTGAAGTGAGCTGTGATCTGACCTCAGATTTGCTTTCAAGCCAGAGCTTTGAATTACTGCATGATGGTGAAAATAAAAGAGTTGTCGTGTTTCTGAGATTGTTTGATATAGAGGTGAAAATGTGAGTTCATTTTCCTGTGATGAAGCCATCAGCAAGTGGCCATGTCTTGTTGGGAAAATATCAAAATATGGTAATTTAAGATTACTCTCTGAGGTTTGAGGTTTTCCTATAAGGAAAATATCTCACTTCCTCATTGTCCTACAGATCCCACTGCTGTATGTGTAAAGATAACGATGACAATTGCAAAATCAACCATTCTTTTCATTCAAGTATTTATGTGATATCCCTTCCATATGCCACAAACTGGGCTTACACATTGATAAAGGTGACAAAATACAGAAATGATCATAAAGCATTGTGATTACACCAAATAGGAAAATGGCATTGACATTTAACATCTAATAGTCTTTCCACAGAATCCTTTTTTATCCGACCATTATTTAATAACTTTTGAATTCCTATTACTGGACTACACGCCGCACTATCAGATAGACATCAACTAGATGTCTATCTGATAGTGCTGTAGCTAAATTCAAGGAAGTGATTCCATCTGCATTTAATCATCTTGTTGATAGTGCTGCAGGCTCACTGCGAATGACGCTCGACTCTATTGCCCCTCTAAAGAAGAAGATAATAAAACAAACTTCTTTAATGATAAAATTTTAACTATTAGAGACAAAATTCAGCACCTCCTGCCCTCAGCCGGTACTGACTTATCTTCAAACACAGGAACCTTAGTAACAACTGTAAAACCTGATATACATTTAGACTGCTTTTCTCCTATCAGCCTTCATCAGCTAACTTCAACGATTTCTTCATCTAAGCCATCAACGTGTCTCTTAGACCCCGTCCCAACTAGGCTGCTTAAAGAAGTTTTACCCTTAGTTAGCACTTCTTTACTAGATATNATCTTGTTCTGGTCCATGGCATTGAAATTGAACATCTAATAGTCTTTCCACAGAATCCTTTTTTGTCCGACCATTATTTAAAAACTTTTGAATTCCTGTTACTGGACTGCACACCATTAGGCAAACATTCCTACACTAGATGTCTATGTGATAGTGCTGTAGCTAAATTTAAAGAAGTGATTCCAGCAGCATTTAATTCAATGCTACATCTCAATATAACTGAGGACTCTCAGTTGCTAACTTCAGTCCCTCCCAAATTGAACATCTTGTTGATGGTGCTGCAGGCTCACTGCGAATGACACTCGACTCTGTTGCCCCTCTAAAGCCCACAACATGACGGACTGGAAGGAGGACAGAATTGTTTGTGAGGCTTCTGAGGAAGGTGGTAGAGCCACTGCTGACGTCATCCTGGTTAAACCGGATCGTCCAGGTAAAGAAACAAAACATAACGAAACGAAAGGCTGGCATCCAAAATCAGAGACGTGAAAACACTTTATTTGGACTTTGTCCATTGTGCAACAAGTCAGGAAGTGAAACTGACGTCCAAACTCAGAGAAGATACAGGAAACATTCATTCACATACACTCTG